>JAXGFW010000045.1:0-200299 GCA_034376525.1 Nicotiana benthamiana | reverse complement strand
GACACGCGCCATGGGCTATGTCCTGATGCGTCCTGATACGTGCCATGGCCATATCCTGACGCGTCCTGATGCGTCCCGACTCATGCCATGGCCACGCCCTGCCATGTCCTGCGACGTCCTGACTCGTGCCATGGCAACGCCCTGCCATGTCCTGACGCGTCCTGACTCGTGCCATGGCCACGCCCTGCCATGTCCTAACGCGTCCTGACACGTGCCATGTCCTGACGCGTCCTGATGCGTCCCGACTCGTGCCATGGCCACGCCCTGCCATGTCCTGCGACCTCCCGACTCGTGTCATGGCAACGCCCTGCCATGTCCTGACGCGTCCTGACACGTGCCATGGCCATGTCCTGATGCGTCCTGACACGTGCCATGGCCATGTCCTGATGCGTCCTGACACGTGCCATGGCCACGCCCTGCCATGTCCTGACGCGTCCTGACACGTGCCATGGCCATATCCTGACGCGTCCTGATGCGTCCCGACTCGTGCCATGGCCACGCCCTGCCATGTCCTGCGACGTCCTGACTCGTGCCATGGCCACGCCCTGCCATGTCCTGACGCGTCCCGACTCGTGCCATGGCCACGCCCTGCCATGTCCTGCAACCTCCCGACTCGTGTCACGGCAACGCCCTACCATGTCCTGACGCGTCCTGACACGTGTCGTGTCCTGACGCGTCCTGATGCGTCCCGACTCACGCCATGGCCACGCCCTGCCATGTTCTGCGACCTCCTGACTCATGTCATGGCAACGCCATGCCATGTCCTGACGCGTCCTGACACGTGCCATGGCCATGTCCTGATGCGTCCTGACACGTGCCATGGCCATGTCCTGATGCGTCCTGATACGTGCCATGGCCATATCCTGACGCGTCCTGATGCGTCCCGACTCGTGCCATGGCCACGCCCTGCCATGTCCTGCGACGTCCTGACTCGTGCCATGGCCACGTCCTGCCATGTCCTGACGCGTCCTGACTCGTGCCATGGCCACGCCCTACCATATCCGAACGTGTCCTTACACGTTCCATGTCCTGACACGTCCTGATACGTCCCGACTCGTGTCATGGCAACGCCCTGCCATGTCCTGTGACCTCCCGACTCATGTCATGGCAACGCCATGCCATTTCCTGATGCGTCCTGACACGTGCCATCGCCATGTCCTGATGCGTCCTGACTCGTGTCATGGCAACGCCCTGCCATGTCCTGACACGTCCTGACACGTGCCATGGCCATGTCCTGATGCATCCTGACACGTGCCATGGCTATGTCATGATGCGTCCTGATACGTGCCATGGCCATATCCTGATGCGTCCTGATGCGTCCCGACTCATGCCATGGCCACGCCCTGCCATGTCTTGTGACGTCTTGACTCGTGCCATGGCCACGCCCTGCCATGTCCTTACGCATCCTGACTCGTGCCATGGCCACGCCCTGCCATGTCCTAACGCGTCCTGACACGTGCCATGTCCTGACGCATCCTGATGCGTCCTGAATCGTGCCACGCCCACGCCCTTCCATGTCCTGCGACCTCCTAACTCGTGTCATGGCAACGCCTTTCCATGTCCTGACACGTCCTGAAACGTGCCATGGCCATGTCCTGATGAGTCCTGACACGTGCCATGGCCATGTCCTGTGATGTCTTGACTCGTGCCATGGCCACGTCCTTCCATGTTCTGCGATGTCCTGACTCGTGCCATGGCCACGCCCTGCCATGTCCTGACGCGTCCTGACACGTGCCATGGCCTGACCTGTCCTGATGCGTCCCGACTCGTGCCATGGCCACGCCCTGCCATGTCCTGCGACCTCCCGACTCGTTTCATGGCAACGCCCTGCCATGTCCTGACGCATCCTGACACGTGCCATGGCCATGTCCTGATGCGTCCTGACACGTGCCATGGCCATGTCCTGATGCGTCCCGACTCGTGCCATGGCCACGCCCTGCCATGTCCTGCGACCTCCCGACTCGTGTCATGGCAACGCCCTGCCATGTCCTGACGCGTCCTGACACGTGCCATCGCCATGTCCTGATGCGTCCTGACACGTGCCATGGCCATGTCCTGATGCGTCCTGATACGGGCCATGACCATATCCTGACACGTCCTAATGCGTCCCGACTCGTGCCATGGCCACGCCCTGCTATGTCTTGCGACGTCCTGACTCGTGCCATGGCCACGTCCTGCCATGTCCTGACGCGTCCTGACTCGTGCCATGGCCACGCCCTACCATATCCTAACGTGTCCTTACACGTTCCATGTCCTGACGCGTCCTGATGCGTCCCGACTCGTGCCACGCCCACGCCCTTCCATGTCCTGCGACTTCCTGACTCGTGTCATGGCAACGCCCTGCCATGTCCTGACACGTCCTGACACGTGCCATCGCCATGTCCTGATGCGTCCTGACTCGTGTCATGGCAACGCCCTACCATGTCCTGACACGTCCTGACACGTGCCATCGCCATGTCCTGATGCGTCCTGACACGCGCCATGGCCATGTCCTGATGCGTCCTGATACAGGCCATGGCCATATCCTGACGCGTCCTGATGCGTCCCGACTCGTGCCATGGCCACGCCGTGTCATGTCTTGCGACTTCCTGACTCGTGCCATGGCCACGTCCTGCCATGTCCTGACACGTCCTGACTCGTGCCATGGCCACGCCCTACCATGTCCTAACGTGTCCTTACACGTGCCATGTCCTGACGTGTCGTGATGCGTCCCGACTCGTGCCATGGCCACGCCCTGCCATGTCCTGTGACCTCCCAACTCGTGTCATGGCAACGCCCTGCCATGTCCTGACGCGTCATGACACGCGCCATGGCCATGTCCTGATGCGTCCTGACACGTGCCATGGCCATGTCCTGTGACGTCTTGACTCGTGCCATGGCCACGTCCTTCCATGTTCTGCGATGTCCTGACTCGTGCCATGGCCAAGCCCTTCCATGTCCTGACGCGTCCTGACACAAGCCATGGCCTCACATGTCCTGATACGTCCCGACTCGTGCCATGGCCACGCCCTGCCATGTCCTGCAACCTCCCGACTCGTGTCATGGCAACGCCCTGCCATGTCCTGACGCGTCCTGACACGTGCCATGGCCATGTCCTGATGAGTCCTGACACGTGCCATGGCCATGTCCTGATGCGTCCCGACACGTGCCATGGCCACGCCCTGCCATGTCCTGCGACCTCCCAACTCGTGTCATGGCAACGCCCTGCCATGTCCTGACGCGTCATGACACACGCCATGGCCATGTCCTGATGCGTCCTGAAAGTGCCATGGCCATGTCCTGTGATGTCTTGACTCGTGCCATGGCCACGTCCTTCCTTGTTCTGCGATGTCCTGACTCATGCCATGGCCACGCCTTGCCATGTCCTGACGCGTCCTGACACGTGCCATGGCCTGACATGTCCTGATACGTCCTGACTCGTGCCATGGCAACGCCCTGCCATGTCCTGATGCGTCCTGACTCGAGTCATGGCAACGCCCTGCCATGTCCTGACACGTCCTGACACGTGCCATCGCCATGTCCTGATGCGTCCTGACACGCGCCATGGCCATGTCCTGATGCGTCCTGATACAGGCCATGGCCATATCCTGACGCGTCCTGATGCGTCCCGACTCGTGCCATGGCCACGACGTGTCATGTCTTGCGACTTCCTGACTCGTGCCATGGCCACGTCCTGCCATGTCCTGACACGTCCTGACTCGTGCCATGGCCACGCCCTACCATGTCCTAACGTGTCCTTACACGTGCCATGTCCTGACGTGTCCTGATGCGTCCCGACTCGTGCCATGGCCACGCCCTGCCATGTCCTGCGACCTCCCAACTCGTGTCATGGCAACGCCCTGCCATGTCCTGTCGCGTCATGACACACGCCATAGCCATGTCCTGATGCGTCCTGACAAGTGCCATGGCCATGTCCTGTGACGTCTTGACTCGTGCCATGGCCACGTCCTTCCATGTTCTGCGATGTCCTGACTCGTGCCATGGCCACACCCTGCCATGTCCTGACGCGTCCTGACACGTGCCATGGCCTGACGTGTCCTGATACGTCCCGACTCGTGCCATGGCCACGCCCTGCCATGTCCTACAACCTCCCGACTCGTGTCATGGCAACGCCCTGCCATGTCCTGACGCGTCCTGACACGTGCCATGGCCATGTCGTGATGCGTCCTGACACGTGCCATGGCCATGTCATGATGCGTCCTGATACGTGCCATGGCCATATCCTGACGCGTCCTGATGCGTCCCGACTAGTGCCATGGCCACGCTCTGCCATGTCCTGCAACGTCCTGACTCGTGCCATGGCAACGCCTTGCCATGTCCTGACGCGTCCTGCCTCGTGCCATGGCCACGCCCTGCCATGTCCTAACGCGTCCTGACACGTGTCGTGTCCTGACGCGTCCTGATGCGTCCCGACTCGCGCCATGGCCACGCCCTGCCATGTTCTGCGACCTCCCGACTCATGTCATGGCAACGCCATGCCATGTCCTGACGCGTCCTGACACGTGCCATGGCCATGTCCTGATGTGTCCTGACACGTGCCGTGGCCATGTCATGCGACGTCTTGACTCGTGACATGGCCACGCCCTGCCATGTCCTGACGTGTCCTGACACGTGCCATGGCGTGACGTATCCTGATGCGTCCTGACTCGTGCCATGGCCACGCCCTGCCATGTCCTGACGCATCCTGACACGTGCCATCGCCATGTCCTGATGCGTCCTGACATGTGCCATGGCCATATCCTGATGCGTCCTGATACGGGCCATGGCCATATCCTGACGCGTCCTGATACGTCCCGACTCGTGCCATGGCCATGTCATGATGTGTCCTGACACGTGCCATGGCCATGTCTTGATGCGTCCCGACTCGTGCCATGGCCACGCCCTGCCATGTCCTGCGACCTCCCGACTCGTGTCATGGCAACGCCCTGCCATGTCCTGACGCGTCCTGACACGTGCCATCGCCATGTCCTGATGCGTCCTGACATGTGCCATGGCCATATCCTGATGCGTCCTGATACGGGCCATGGCCATATCCTGACGCGTCCTGATACGTCCCGACTCGTGCCATGGCCACGCCCTGCTATGTCTTGCGACGTCCTGACTCGTGCCATGGCCACGTCCTGCCATGTCCTGACGCGTCCTGACTCGTGCCATGGCCACGCCCTACCATATCCTAACGTGTCCTTACACGTTCCATGTCCTGACGCGTCCTGATGCGTCCCGACTCGTGCCACGCCCACGCCCTTCCATGTCCTGCGACTTCCTGACTCGTGTCATGGCAACGCCCTGCCATGTCCTGACACGTCCTGACACGTGCCATCGCCATGTCCTGATGCGTCCTGACTCGTGTCATGGCAACGCCCTGCCATGTCCTGACACGTCCTGACACGTGCCATCGCCATGTCCTGATGCGTCCTGACACGCGCCATGGCCATGTCCTGATGCGTCCTGATACAGGCCATGGCCATATCCTGACGCGTCCTGATGCGTCCCGACTCGTGCCATGGCCACGCCGTGTCATGTCTTGCGACTTCCTGACTCGTGCCATGGCCACGTCCTGCCATGTCCTGACACGTCTTGACTCGTGCCATGGCCACGCCCTACCATGTCCTAACGTGTCCTTACACGTGCCATGTCCTGACGTGTCGTGATGCGTCCCGACTCGTGCCATGGCCACGCCCTGCCATGTCCTGTGACCTCCCAACTCGTGTCATGGCAACGCCCTGCCATGTCCTGACGCGTCATGACACGCGCCATGGCCAAGTCCTGATGCGTCCTGACACGTGCCATGGCCATGTCCTGTGACGTCTTGACTCGTGCCATGGCCACGTCCTTCCATGTTCTGCGATGTCCTGACTCGTGCCATGGCCACGCCCTTCCATGTCCTGACGCGTCCTGACACATGCCATGGCCTGACATGTCTTGATACGTCCCGACTCGTGCCATGGCCACGCCCTGCCATGTCCTGCAACCTCCCGACTCGTGTCATGGTAACGCCCTGCCATGTCCTGACGCGTCCTGACACGTGCCATGGCCATGTCCTGATGAGTCCTGACACGTGCCATGGCCATGTCCTGATGCGTCCCGACACGTGCCATGGCCACGCCCTGCCATGTCCTGCGACCTCCCGACTCGTGTCATGGCAACGCCCTGCCATGTCCTGACGCGTCATGACACACGCCATGGCCATGTCCTGATGCGTCCTGAAAGTGCCATGGCCATGTCCTGTGATGTCTTGACTCGTGCCATGGCCACGTCCTTCCATGTTCTGCGATGTCCTGACTCATGCCATGGCCACGCCTTGCCATGTCCTGACGCGTCCTGACACGTGCCATGGCCTGACGTGTCCTGATACGTCCTGACTCGTGCCATGGCAACGCCCTGCCATGTCCTGATGCGTCCTGACTCGAGTCATGGCAACGCCCTGCCATGTCCTGACACGTCCTGACACGTGCCATCGCCATGTCCTGATGCGTCCTGACACGCGCCATGGCCATGTCCTGATGCGTCATGATACAGGCCATGGCCATATCCTGACGCGTCCTGATGCGTCCCGACTCGTGCCATGGCCACGACGTGTCATGTCTTGCGACTTCCTGACTCGTGCCATGGCCACGTCCTGCCATGTCCTGACACGTCCTGACTCGTGCCATGGCCACGCCCTACCATGTCCTAACGTGTCCTTACACGTGCCATGTCCTGACGTGTCCTGATGCGTCCCGACTCGTGCCATGGCCACGCCCTGCCATGTCCTGCGACCTCCCAACTCGTGTCATGGCAACGCCCTGCCATGTCCTGACGCGTCATGACACACGCAATGGCCATGTCTTGATGCGTCCTGACAAGTGCCATGGCCATGTCCTGTGACGTCTTGACTCGTGCCATGGCCACGTCCTTCCATGTTCTGCGATGTCCTGACTCGTGCCATGGCCACACCCTGCCATGTCCTGACGCGTCCTGACACGTGCCATGGCCTGACGTGTCCTGATACGTCCCGACTCGTGCCATGGCCACGCCCTGCCATGTCCTACAACCTCCCGACTCGTGTCATGGCAACGCCCTGCCATGTCCTGACGCGTCCTGACACGTGCCATGGCCATGTCGTGATGCGTCCTGACACGTGCCATGGCCATGTCATGATGCGTCCTGATACGTGCCATGGCCATATCCTGACGCGTCTTGATGCGTCCCGACTCGTGCCATGGCCACGCCTTGCCATGTCCTGCGACGTCCTGACTCGTGCCATGGCAACGCCCTGCCATGTCCTAACGCGTCCTGCCACGTGCCATGGCCACGCCCTGCCATGTCCTAACGCGTCCTGAAATGTGTAGTGTCCTGACGCGTCCTGCTGCGTCCCGACTCGCGCCATGGCCACTTCCTGCCTTGTCCTGCGACCTCCCGACTCATGTCATGGCAACGCCATGCCATGTCCTGACGCGTCCTGACACGTGCCATGGCCATGTCCTGATGCGTCCTGACACGTGCCGTGGCCACGTTTTGCCATGTCCTGCGACGTCCTGACTTGTGCCTTGGCCACGCCCTCCCATGTCCTGACACATCCTAACACGTGCCATGGCCATGTCCCGATGCGTCCTGATACGGGCCATGGCCATATCCTGACGCGTCCTGATGCGTCCCGACTCGTGCCATGGCCACGCCCTGTCATGTCCTGCGACACCCTTACTCGTGCCATGGCCTGACGTGTCCTGATGCGTCCCGACTCGTGCCATGGTCACGCCCTGCCATGTCCTGCGACCTCCTGACTCGTGTCATGGCAACGCCCTGCCATGTCCTGACGCGTCCTGACACGTGCCATGGCCATGTCCTGATGCGTCCTGACACGTGCCATGGCCATGTCCTGATGCGTCCTGATACGTGCCATGGCCATATCCTGACGCGTCCTGATGCGTCCCGACTCGTGCCATGGCCACGCCCTGCCATGTCCTGCGACTTCCTGACTCGTGCCATGGCCACGTCCTGCCATGTCCTGACACGTCCTGACTCGTGCCATGGCCACGCCCTACCATGTCCTAACGTGTCCTTACACGTGCCATGTCGTGACGCGTCCTGATGCGTCCCGACTCGTGCCATGGCCACGCCCTGCCATGTCCTGCGACCTCCTGACTCGTGTCATGGCAACGCCCTGCCATGTCCTGACGCGTCCTGACACGTGCCATGGCCATGTCCTGATGCGTCCTGACACGTGCCATGGCCATGTCCTGATGCGTCCCGACTCGTGCCATGGCCACGCCCTGCCATGTCCTGCGACCTCCCGACTCGTGTCATGGCAACGCCCTGCCATGTCCTGACGCGTCCTGGCACGTGCCATGGCCATGTCCTGATGCGTCCTGACACGTGCCATGGCCATGTCCTGATATGTCCTGATACGGGCCATGGCCATATCCTGACGCGTCCTGATGCGTCCCGACTCGTGCCATGGCCACACCCTGTCATGTCCTGCGACTTCCTGACTCGTGCCATGGCCACGTCCTGCCATGTCCCGACACGTCCTGACTCGTGCCATGGCCACGCCCTACCATGTCCTAACGTGTCCTTACACGTGCCATGTCGTGACGCGTCCTGACTCGTGCCATGGCCACGCCCTGCCATGTCCTGCGACCTCCCGACTCGTGTCATGGCAACGCCCTGCCATGTCCTGACGCGTCATGACACGCGCCATGGCCATGTCCTGATGCGTCCTGACACGTGCCATGGCCATGTCCTTTGACGTCTTGACTCGTGCCATGGCCACGTCCTGCGATGTTCTGCGATGTCCTGACTCGTGCAATGGCCACGCCCTGCCATGTCCTGACGCGTCCTGACACGTGCCATAGCATGACGTGTCGTGATACGTCCCTACTCGTGCCATGGCCACGCCCGTCCATGTCCTGCGACCTCCCAACTCGTGTCATGGCAACGCCCTGCCATGTCCTGACGCCTCCTGACACGTGCCGTGGCCATGTCCTGATGCGGCCTGAAACGTGCCATGGCCATGTCATGATGCGTCCTGATACGTACCATGGACATATCCTGACGCGTCCTGATGCGTCCCTACTCGTGCCATGGCCACGCCCTGCGATGTCCTGACTCGTGCCATGGCAACGCCCTGCCATGTCCTGCCGCGTCCTGCCTCGTGCCATGGCCACGCCCTGCCATGTCCTGCGACCTCCCGACTCATGTCATGGCAATGCCATGCCATGTCCTAACGCGTCCTGACAAGTGCCATGGCCATGTCCTGATACGTCCTGACACGTGCCATGGCCATGTCCTGATGCGTCCTGATACGTGCCATGGCCATATCCTGACGCGTCCTGATGCGTCCCGACTCGTGCCATGGCCACGCCCTGCCATGTCCTGCGACGTCCTGACTCGTGCCATGGCCACGTCCTGCCATGTCCTGACGCGTCCTGACTCGTGCCATGGCCACGCCCTACCATGTCCTAACGTGTCCTTACACGTGCCATGTCCTGACGCGTCCTGATGCGTCCCGACTCGTGCCATGGCCACGCCCTGCCATGTCCTGCGACCTCCTGACTCGTGTCATGGCAACGCCCTGCCATGTCCTGACGCGTCCTGACACGTGCCATCGCCATGTCCTGATGCGCCCTGACACGTGCCATGGCCATGTCCTGATGCGTCTTGATACGGGCCATGGCCATATCCTAACGCGTCCTGATGCGTCCTGACTCGTGCCATGGCCACGCCCTGTCATGTCCTGCGACGCCCTTACTCGTTCCATGGCCACGTCCTGCCATGTCCTGACGCGTCCGGACTCGTGCAATGGCCACGCCCTCCCATGTCTGACTCGTCCTCACACGTGCCATGTCCTGACGCATCCTGATGCGTCCCGACTCATTCCATGGCCACGCCCTGCCATGTCATGCGACCTCCCAACTCGTGTCATGGCAACGCCCTGCCATGTCCTGACGCGTCCTGACATGTGCTATGGCCATGTCCTGATGCGTCCTGACACGTGCCATGGCCATGTCATGATGCGTCCTGATACGTGCCATGGCCATATCCTGACGCGTCCTGATGCGTCCCGACTCGTGCCATGGCCACGCTCTGCCATGTCCTGCGACGTCCTGACTCGTGCCATGGCAACGCCTTGCCATGTCCTGACGCGTCCTGCCTCGTGCCATGGCCACGCCCTGCCATGTCCTAACGCGTCCTGACACGTGTCGTGTCCTGACGCGTCGTGATGCGTCCCGACTCGCGCCATGGCCATGCTCCTACAACCTCCCGACTCGTGTCATGGCAACGCCCTGCCATGTCCTGACGCGTCCTGACACGTGCCATGGCCATGTCGTGATGCGTCCTGACACGTGCCATGGCCATGTCATGATGCGTCCTGATACGTGCCATGGCCATATCCTGACGCGTCCTGATGCGTCCCGACTTGTGCCATGGCCATGCTGTGCCATGTCCTGCGACGTCCTGACTCGTGCCATGGCAACGCCTTGCCATGTCCTGACGCGTCCTGCCTCGTGCCATGGCCACGCCCTGCCATGTCCTAACGCGTCCTGACACGTGTCGTGTCCTGACGCGTCCTGATGCGTCCCGACTCGCGCCATGGCCACGCCCTGCCATGTTCTGCGACCTCCCGACTCATGTCATGGCAACGCCATGCCATGTCCTGACGCGTCCTGACACGTGCCATGGCCATGTCTTGATGTGTCCTAACACATGGCCGTGGCCATGTCATGCGACGTCTTGACTCGTGACATGGCCACGCCCTGCCATGTCCTGACGTGTCCTGACACGTGCCATGGCGTGACGTATCCTGATGCGTCCTGACTCGTGCCATGGCCACGCCCTGCCATGTCCTGCGACCTCTCGTCTCGTGTCATGGCAACGCCATGCCATGTCCTAACGCGTCCTGACACGTGCCATGGCCATGTCATGATGTGTCCTGACACGTGCCATGGCCATGTCTTGATGCGTCCCGACTCGTGCCATGGCCACGCCCTGCCATGTCCTGCGACCTCCCGACTCGTGTCATGGCAACGCCCTGCCATGTCCTGACGCGTCCTGACACGTGCCATCGCCATGTCCTGATGCGTCCTGACATGTGCCATGGCCATATCCTGATGCGTCCTGATACGGGCCATGGCCATATCCTGACGCGTCCTGATACGTCCCGACTCGTGCCATGGCCACGCCCTGCTATGTCTTGCGACGTCCTGACTCGTGCCATGGCCACGTCCTGCCATGTCCTGACGCGTCCTGACTCGTGCCATGGCCACGCCCTACCATATCCTAACGTGTCCTTACACGTTCCATGTCCTGACGCGTCCTGATGCGTCCCGACTCGTGCCATGGCCACGCCCTTCCATGTCCTGCGACCTCCTGACTCGTGTCATGGCAACGCCCTGCCATGTCCTGACACGTCCTGACACGTGCCATGGCCATGTCCTGATGCGTCCTGACACGTGCCATGGCCATGTCCTGATGCGTCCTGATACGGGCCATGGCCATATCCTGACGCGTCCTGATGCGTCCCGACTCGTGCCATGGCCACGTCCTGCCATGTCCTGCGACCTCCTTACTCGTGCCATGGCCACGCCCTGCCATGTCCTGACACGTCCTGACTCGTGCCATGGCCACGCCCTACCATGTCCTAACGTGTCCTTACACGTGCCATGTCCTGACGCGTCCTGATGCGTCCCGACTCGTGCCATGGCCACGCCCTGCCATGTCCTGCGACCTCCCGACTCGTGTCATGGCAACGCCCTGCCATGTCCTGACGCGTCCTGACACGTGCCATGGCCATGTCCTGATGCGTCCTGACACGTGCCATGGCCATGTCCTGATGCGTCCCAACTCGTGCCATGGCCACGCCCTGCCATGTCCTGCGACCTCCCGACTCGTTTCATGGCAACGCCCTGCCATGTCCTGACGCATCCTGACATGTGCCATGGCCATGTCCTGATGCGTCCTGACACGTGCCATGGCCATGTCCTGATGCGTCCCGACTCGTGCCATGGCCACGCCCTGCCATGTACTGCGACCTCCCGACTCGTGTCATGGCAACGCCCTGCCATGTCCTGACGCGTCCTGACACGTGCCATCGCCATGTCTTGATCCGTCCTGACACGTGCCATGGCCATGTCCTGATGCATCCTAATACGGGCCATGGCCATATCCTGACGCGTCCTGATGCATCCCGACTCGTGCCATGGCCACGCCCTGTCATGTCCTGCGACACCCTTACTCGTGCCATGGCCACGTCCTACCATGTCGTGACGCATCCTGACTCGTGCCATGGCCACGCCTTACCATGTCCTAACGTGTCCTTACACGTGCCATGTCCTGACGCGTCCTGATGCGTCCCGACTCGTGCCATGGTCACGCCCTGCCATGTCTTGCGACCTCCTGATTCGCTTCATGGCCACGCCCTGCCATGTCCTGACGCGTCCTGACACGCGCCATGGCCATGTCTTGATGCGTCCTGACACGTGCCATGGCCATGTCCGGCGACGTCTTGACTCGTGCCATGGCCATGCCCTGCCATGTCCTGCGACGTCCTGACTCTTGCCATGGCCACGCCCTTCCATGTCCTGACGCGTCCTCACACGTGCCATGGCCATGTCCTGATGCGTCCCGACTCGTGCCATGGCCACGCCCTGCCATGTCCTGCGACCTCCTGACTCGTGTCATGGCAACGCCCTGCCATGTCCTGACGCGTCCTGACACGTGCCATCGCCATGTCCTGATGCGTCCTGACACGTGCCATGGCCATGTCCTGATGCGTCCTGATACGGGCCATGGCCATATCCTGACGCGTCCTGATGCGTCCCGACTCGTGCCATGGCCACGCCCTGTCATGTCTTGCGACTTCCTGACTCGTGCCATGGCCACGTCCTGCCATGTCCTGACACGTCCTGACTCGTGCCATGGCCACGCCCTACCATGTCCTAACGTGTCCTTACACGTGCCATGTCCTGACGTGTCCTGATGCGTCCCGACTCGTGCCATGGCCACGCCCTGCCATGTCCTGCGACCTCCCAACTCGTGTCATGGCAACGCCCTGCCATGTCCTGACGCGTCATGACACGCGCCATGGCCATGTCCTGATGCGTCCTGACACGTGCCATGGCCATGTCCTGTGACGTCTTGACTCGTGCCATGGCCACGTCCTTCCATGTTCTGCGATGTCCTGACTCGTGCCATGGCCACGCCCTGCCATGTCCTGACGCGTCCTGACACGTGCCATGGCCTGACGTGTCCTGATACGTCCCGACTCGTGCCATGGCCACGCCCTGCCATGTCCTGCAACCTCCCGACTCGTGTCATGGCAACGCCCTGCCATGTCCTGACGCGTCCTGACACGTGCCATGGCCATGTCCTGATGCGTCCCGACTCGTGCCATGGCCACGCCTTGCCATGTCCTGCGACGTCCTGACTCGTGCCATGGCAACGCCCTGCCATGTCCTGACGCGTCCTGCCTCGTACCATGGCCACGCCCTGCCATGTCCTAACTTGTCCTGACACGTGCCGTGTCCTGACGCATCCTTATACGTCCCGACTCGTGCCATGGCCACGCCCTGCCATGTCCTGCGACCTCCCGACTCATGTCATGGCAACGCCATGCCATGTCCTGACGCGTCCTGACACGTGCCATGGCCATGTCCTGATGCGTCCTGACACGTGCCATGGCCATGTCCTGATGCGTCCTGATACGTGCCATGGCCATATCCTGACGCGTCCTGATGCGTCCCGACTAGTGCCATGGCCACGTTCTGCCATGTCCTGACGCGTCCTGACACGTGCCATGGCCTGACATGTCCTGATACGTCCTGACTCGTGCCATGGCCACGCCCTGCCATGTCCTGCGACCTCCCGACTCGTGTCATGGCAACGCCCTGCCATGTCCTGACGCGTCCTGACACGTGCCATGGCCATGTCGTGATGCGTCCTGACACGTGCCATGGCCATGTCGTGATGCGTCCTGACACGTGCCATGGCCATGTGATGACTCGTGCCATGGAAATGCCTTGCCATGTCCTGACGCATCCCGACTCGTGCCATGGAAATGCCTTGCCATGTCCTGACGCGTCCTGCCTCGTGCCATGGCCACGCCCTGCCATGTCCTAACGCGTCCGACACGCGCCATGGCCACGCCCTGCCATGTCCTAACGCGTCCGACACGCGCCATGGCCACGCCCTGCCATGTCCTGCGACCTCCCGACTCGTGTCATGGCAACGCCATGCCATGTCCTGACGCGTCCTGACACGTGCCATGGCCATGTCCTGATGCGTCCTGACACGTGCCATGGCCATGTCCTGATGCGTCCTGATACGGGCCATGGCCATATCCTGACGCGTCCTGATGCGTCCCGACTCGTGCCATGGCCACGCCCTGCCATGTCTTGCGACGTCCTGACTCGTGCCATGGCCACGTCCTGCCATGTCCTGACGCGTCCTGACTCGTGCCATGGCCACGCCCTACCATATCCTAACGTGTCCTTACACGTTCCATGTCCTGACGCGTCCTGATGCGTCCCGACTCGTGCCATGCCCACGCCCTTCCATGTCCTGCGACCTCCTGACTCGTGTCATGGCAACGCCCTGCCATGTCCTGACACGTCCTGACACGTGCCATCGCCATGTCCTGATGCGTCCTGACTCGTGTCATGGCAACGCCCTGCCATGTCCTGACACGTCCTGACACGTGCCATCGCCATGTCCTGATGCGTCCTGACACGTGCCATGGCCATGTCCTGATGCGTCCTGATACGTGCCATGGCAATATCCTGACGCGTGCTGATGCGTCCCGACTTGTGCCATGGCCATGCCTTTCTATGTCCTGCGACATCCTGATTCATGTCATGGCAACGTCCTGCCATGTCCTGACACGTCCAGACACGTGCCATGGCTACGCCTTATCATATCCTAACGTGTCCTTACATGTTCCATGTCCTGACACGTCCTGATGCGTCCCGACTCGTGCCATGACCACGCCCCGCCATGTCCTGCGACCTCCTGACTCATGTCATGGCAACGCCATGCCATGTCCTGACGCGTCCTGACACGTGCCATGGCCATGTCCTGATGCGTCCTGACGCGTCCTGACACGTGCCATGGCCATGTCCTGCGCGTCCTGATGACGTCGTGCCATGGCCACGCCCTGCCATGTCCCGACTCGTGCAATGGCCACGCCCTGCCATGTCCTGACGCGTCCTGACACGTGCCATGGCATGACGTGTCCAGATACGTCCCTACTCGTGCCATGGCCACGCCCGTCCATGTCCTACGACCTCCCAATTCGTGTCATGGCAACGCCCTGCCATGTCCTGACGTGTCTTGACACGTGCCATTGCCATGTCCTGATGTGTCCTGACACGTGCCATGGCCATGTCCTGACGCGTCCTGACTCGTGCCATGGCCACGCCCTGCCATGTCCTGCGATGTCCTGACTCGTGTCATGGCCATGCCGTGCCATGTCCTGACGCATCCTGACACGTGCCATGGCCTGACCTGTCCAGATGCGTCCCGACTCGTGCCATGGCCACGCCATCCCATGTCCTGCGACCTCCCGACTCGTTTCATGGCAACGCCCTGCCATGTCCTGACGCGTCCTGACACGTGCCATCGCCATGTCCTGAAGCGTCCTGACACGTGCCATGGCCATGTCATGATGCGCCCTGATACGGGCCATGGCCATATCCTGACGCGTCCTGATGCGTCCTGACTCGTGCCATGGCCACGTCCTGCCATGTCCTGCGACGTCCAGACTCGTGCCATGGCCACGTCCTGCCATGTCCTGACGCGTCCTGACTCGTGCCATGGCCACGCCATACCATATCCTAACGTGTCCTTACAGGTTCCATGTCCTGACGCGTCCTGATGCGTCCCGACTCGTTCCACGCCCACGCCCTTCCATGTCCTGCGACCTCCTGACTCGTGTCATGGCAACACCCTGCCATATCTTGACACGTCCTGACACGTGCCATCGCCATGACCTGATGCGTCCTGACTCGTGTCATGGCAATGCCCTGCCATGTCCAGACACGTCCTGACACGTGCCGTGGCCATGTCCTGATGCGTCCTGACACGTGCCACGGCCATGTCCTGATGCGTCCTGATACAGGCCATGGCTATATCCTGACACGTCCTGATGCGTCCCGACTCGTGCCATGGCCACGCCGTGTCATGCCCTGCAACTTCCTGACTCGTGCCATGGACACGTCCTGCCATGTCCTGACTCGTGCCATGGCCACGCCCTACCATGTCCTAACGTGTCCTTACACGTGCCATGTCCTGACGTGTCGTGATGTGTCCCAACTCGTGCCATGGCAACGCCCTGCCATGTCCTGACGCGTCATGACACGCGCCATGGCCAAGTCCTGATGTGTCCTGACACGTGCCATGGCCATGTCCTGTGACGTCTTGACTCATGCCATGGCCACGTCCTTCCATGTTCTGCGATGTCCTGACTCGTGCCATGGCCACGCCCTGCCATGTCCTGACGCGTCCTGACACGTGCCATGGCCTGACGTGTCCTGATACGTCCCGACTCGTGCCATGGCCACGCCCTGCCATGTCCTGCGACCTCCCGACTCGTGTCATGGCAACGCCCTGCCATGTCCTGACGCGTCCTGACACGTGCCATGGCCATGTCCTGATGTGTCCTGATACGTGCCATGGCCATGTCATGATGCATCCTGATACGGGCCATGGCCATATCCTGACGCGTCCTGATGCGTCCCGACTCGTGCCATGGCCACGCCCTGCCATGTCCTGCGACCTCCCGACTCGTGTCATGGCAACGCCCTGCCATGTCCTGACGCGTCCTGACACGTGCCATGGCCATGTCCTGATGCGTCCTGACACGTGCCATGGCCATGTCCTGATGCGTCCTGATACGGGCCATGGCCATATCCTGACGCGTCCTGATGCGTCCCGACTCGTGCCATGGCCACGCCCTGTCATGTCCTGCGACGCCCTTACTCGTGCCATGGCCACGTCCTGCCATGTCCTGACCCGTCCGGAATCGTGTCATGGCCACGCCCTACCATGTCCTAACGTGTCCTTACACGTGCCATGTCCTGACGCGTCCTGATGCGTCCCGACTCGTGCCATGGCCACGCCCTGCCATGTCCTGCGACCTCCTGACTCGTGTCATGGCAACGCCCTGCCATGTCCTGACGCGTCCTGACACGTGCCATGGCCTGACGTGTCCTGATACGTCCCGACTCGTGCCATGGCCACGCCCTGCCATGTCCTGCAACCTCCCGACTCGTGTCATGGCAACGCCCTGCCATGTCCTGACGCGTCCTGACACGTGCCATGGCCATGTCCTGATGCGTCCTGACACGTGCCATGGCCATGTCCTGATGCGTCCTGATACGTGCCATGGCCATATCCTGACGCGTCCTGATGCGTCCCGACTCGTGCCATGGCCACGCCCTGCCATGTCCTGCGACGTCCTGACTCGTGCCATGGCCACGTCCTACCATGTCCTGATGCGTCCTGACTCGTGCCATGGCCACGCCCTACCATGTCCTAACGTGTCCTTACACGTGCCATGTCCTGACGCGTCCTGATGCGTCCCGACTCGTGCCATGGCCACGCCCTGCCATGTCCTGCGACCTCCCGACTCGTGTCATGGCAACGCCCTGCCATGTCCTGACGCGTCCTGACACGCGCCATGGCCATGTCCTGATGCGTCCTGACACGTGCCATGGCCATGTCCTGCGACGTCTTGACTCGTGCCATGGCCACGTCCTGCCATGTCCTGCGACATCCTGACTCGTGCCATGGCCACGCCCAGCCATGTCTTGACGCGTCCGGACACGTGCCATGGCCTGACGTATCCTTATGTGTCCTGACTCGTGCCATGGCCACGCCCTGCGATGTCCTGCGACCTCCCAACTCGTGTCATGGCAACGCCTTGCCACGTCCTGAAACCTCCTGACACGTGCCGTGGCCATGTCCTGATGCGGCCTGACACGTGCAATGGCCATGTCATGATGCGTCCTGATACGTGCCATGGCCATATCCTGACGCGTCCTGATGCGTCCCGACTCATGCCATGGCCACGCCCTGCCATGTCCTGCGACGTCCTGACTCGTGCCATGGCAACGCCCTGCCATGTCCTGACGCGTCCTGCCTCGTGCCATGGCCACGCCCTGCCATGTCCTAACGCGTCCTGACACGTGTCGTGTCCTGACGCGTCCTGATGCGTCCCGACTCGCGCCATGGCCACGCCCTGCCATGTTCTGCGACCTCCCGACTCATGTCATGGCAACGCCATGCCATGTCCTGACGCGTCCTGACACGTGCCATGGCCATGTCCTGATGTGTCCTGACACGTGCCGTGGCCATGTCTTGCGACGTCCTGACTCGTGCCATGGCCACGTCCTGCCATGTCCTGACGCGTCTTGACTCGTGCCATGGCGTGACGTATCCTGATGCGTCCTGACTCGTGCCATGGCCACGCCCTGCCATGTCCTGCGACCTCTCGTCTCGTGTCATGGCAACGCCATGCCATGTCCTAACGCGTCCTGACACGTGCCATGGCCATGTCCTGATGTGTCCTGACACGTGCCATGGCCATGTCCTGATGCGTCCCGACTCGTGCCATGGCCACGCCCTGCCATGTCCTGCGACCTCCCGACTCGTGTCATGGCAACGCCCTGCCATGTCCTGACGCGTCCTGACACGTGCCATCGCCATGTCCTGATGCGTCCTAAAATGTGCCATGGCCATGTCCTGATGCGTCCTGATACGGGCCATGGCCATATCCTGACGCGTCCTGATGCGTCCCGACTCGTGCCATGGCCACGCCCTGCTATGTCTTGCGACGTCCTGACTCGTGCCATGGCCACGTCCTGCCATGTCCTGACGCGTCCTGACTCGTGCCGTGGCCACGCCCTACCATATCCTAACGTGTCCTTACACGTTCCATGTCCTGACGCGTCCTGATGCGTCCCGACTCGTGCCACGCCCACGCCCTTCCATGTCCTGCGACCTCCTGACTCGTGTCATGGCAACGCCCTGCCATGTCCTGACACGTCCTGACACGTGCCATCTCCATGTCCTGATGCGTCCTGACTCGTCTCATGGCAACGCCCTGCCATGTCCTGACACGTGCCATCGCCATGTCCTGATGCGTCCTGACACGTGCCATGGCCATGTCCTGATGCGTCCTGATACGGGCCATGACCATATCCTGACACGTCCTGATGCGTCCCGACTCGTGCCATGGCCACGCCGTGTCATGTCTTGCGACTTCCTCACTCGTTCCATGGCCACTTCGTGCCATGTCCTGACATGTCCTGTCTCGTCCCATGGCCACGCCCTACCATGTCCTAACGTGTCCTTACACGTGCCATGTCCTGACGTGTCCTGATGCGTCCCGACTCGTGCCATGGCCACGCCCTGCCATGTCCTGCGACCTCCCGACTCGTGTCATGGCAACGCCCTGCCATGTCCTGACGCGTCCTGACACGTGCCATGGCCATGTCCTGATGCGTCCTGACACGTGCCATGGCCATGTCCTGATGCGTCCTGATACAGGCCATGGCCATATCCTGACGCGTCCTGATGCGTCCCGACTCGTGCCATGGCCACGCCGTGTCATGTCTTGCGACTTCCTGACTCGTGCCATGGCCACGTCCTGCCATGTCCTGACACGTCCTGACTCGTGCCATGGCCACGCCCTACCATGTCCTAACGTGTCCTTACACGTGCCATGTCCTGACGTGTCCTGATGCGTCCCGACTCGTGCCATGGCCACGCCCTGCCATGTCCTGTGACCTCCCAACTCGTGTCATGGCAACGCCCTGCCATGTCCTGACGCGTCATGACACGCGCCATGGCCAAGTCCTGATGCGTCCTGACACGTGCCATGGCCATGTCCTGTGACGTCTTGACTCGTGCCATGGCCACGTCCTTCCATGTTCTGCGATGTCCTGACTCGTGCCATGGCCACGCCCTTCCATGTCCTGACGCGTCCTGACACATGCCATGGCCTGACATGTCTTGATACGTCCCGACTCGTGCCATGGCCACGCCCTGCCATGTCCTGCAACCTCCCGACTCGTGTCATGGTAACGCCCTGCCATGTCCTGACGCGTCCTGACACGTGCCATGGCCATGTCCTGATGAGTCCTGACACGTGCCATGGCCATGTCCTGATGCGTCCCGACACGTGCCATGGCCACGCCCTGCCATGTCCTGCGACCTCCCAACTCGTGTCATGGCAACGCCCTGCCATGTCCTGACGCGTCATGACACACGCCATGGCCATGTCCTGATGCGTCCTGAAAGTGCCATGGCCATGTCCTGTGACGTCTTGACTCGTGCCATGGCCACGTCCTTCCATGTTCTGCGATGTCCTGACTCATGCCATGGCCACGCCTTGCCATGTCCTGACGCGTCCTGACACGTGCCATGGCCTGACATGTCCTGATACGTCCTGACTCGTGCCATGGCAACGCCCTGCCATGTCCTGATGCGTCCTGACTCGAGTCATGGCAACGCCCTGCCATGTCCTGACACGTCCTGACACGTGCCATCGCCATGTCCTGATGCGTCCTGACACGCGCCATGGCCATGTCCTGATGCGTCATGATACAGGCCATGGCCATATCCTGACGCGTCCTGATGCGTCCCGACTCGTGCCATGGCCACGACGTGTCATGTCTTGCGACTTCCTGACTCGTGCCATGGCCACGTCCTGCCATGTCCTGACACGTCCTGACTCGTGCCATGGCCACGCCCTACCATGTCCTAACGTGTCCTTACACGTGCCATGTCCTGACGTGTCCTGATGCGTCCCGACTCGTGCCATGGCCACGCCCTGCCATGTCCTGCGACCTCCCAACTCGTGTCATGGCAACGCCCTGCCATGTCCTGTCGCGTCATGACACACGCCATAGCCATGTCCTGATGCGTCCTGACAAGTGCCATGGCCATGTCCTGTGACGTCTTGACTCGTGCCATGGCCACGTCCTTCCATGTTCTGCGATGTCCTGACTCGTGCCATGGCCACGCCCTGCCATGTCCTGACGCGTCCTGACACGTGCCATGGCCTGACGTGTCCTGATACGTCCCGACTCGTGCCATGGCCACGCCCTGCCATGTCCTACAACCTCCCGACTCGTGTCATGGCAACGCCCTGCCATGTCCTGACGCGTCCTGACACGTGCCATGGCCATGTCGTGATGCGTCCTGACACGTGCCATGGCCATGTCATGATGCGTCCTGATACGTGCCATGGCCATATCCTGACGCGTCCTGATGCGTCCCGACTAGTGCCATGGCCACGCTCTGCCATGTCCTGCGACGTCCTGACTCGTGCCATGGCAACGCCTTGCCATGTCCTGACGCGTCCTGCCTCGTGCCATGGCCACGCCCTGCCATGTCCTAACGCGTCCTGACACGTGTCGTGTCCTGACGCGTCCTGATGCGTCCCGACTCGCGCCATGGCCACGCCCTGCCATGTTCTGCGACCTCCCGACTCATGTCATGGCAACGCCATGCCATGTCCTGACGCGTCCTGACACGTGCCATGGCCATGTCCTGATGTGTCCTGATACGTGCCATGGCCATATCCTGACGCGTCCTGATGCGTCCCGACTCGTGCCATGGCCACGCTCTGCCATGTCCTGATGCGTCCTGACAAGTGCCATGGCCATGTCCTGTGACGTCTTGACTCGTGCCATGGCCACGTCCTTCCATGTTCTGCGATGTCCTGACTCGTGCCATGGCCACGCCCTGCCATGTCCTGACGCGTCCTGACACGTGCCATGGCCTGACGTGTCCTGATACGTCCCGACTCGTGCCATGGCCACGCCCTGCCATGTACTGCAACCTCCCGACTCGTGTCATGGCAACGCCCTGCCATGTCCTGACGCGTCCTGACACGTGCCATGGCCATGTCGTGATGCGTCCTGACACGTGCCATGGCCATGTCATGATGCGTCCTGATACGTGCCATGGCCATATCCTGACGCGTCCTGATGCGTCCCGACTCGTGCCATGGCCACGCCCTGCCATGTCCTGCAACCTCCCGACTTGTGTCACGGCAACGCCCTGCCATGTCCTGACGCGTCCTGCCTCGTGCCATGGCCACGCCCTGCCATTTCCTAACGCGTCCTGACACGTGTCGTGTCCTGACGCGTCCTGATGCGTCCCGACTCGTGCCATGGCCACGCCCTGCCATGTCCTGCGACCTCCCGACTCGTGTCATGGCAACGCCCTGCCATGTCCTGACGCGTCCTGACACGTGCCATGGCCATGTCCTGATGCGTCCTGACACGTGCCATGGCCATGTCATGATGCGTCCTGATACGTGCCATGGCCATATCCTGACGCGTCCTGATGCGTCCCGACTCGTGCCATGGCCACGCCCTGCCATGTCCTGCGACGTCCTGACTCGTGCCATGGCAACGCCCTGCCATGTCCTGACGCGTCCTGCCTCGTGCCATGGCCACGCCCTGCCATGTCCTAACGCGTCCTGACACGTGCCATGTCCTGACGCGTCCTGATGCGTCCCGACTCGTGCCATGGCCACGCCCTGCCATGTCCTGCGACCTCCCGACTCGTGTCATGGCAACGCCCTGCCATGTCCTGATGCGTCATGACACGTGCCATGGCCATGTCCTGATGCGTCCTGACACGTGCCATGGCCATGTCATGATGCGTCCTAATACGTGCCATGGCCATATCCTGACGCGTCCTGATATGTCCCGACTCGTGCCATGGCCACACCCTGCCATGTCCTGCAACGTTCTGACTCGTGCCATGGCAACACTGCCATGTCCAAACGTGTCCTGCCTCGTGCCATGGCCACGCCCTGCCATGTCCTAACGCGTCCTGACACGTGCCATGTCTTGACGCGTTCTGATGTGTCATGACTCGCGCGATGGCCACGCCCTGCCATGTCCTGCGACCTCCCGACTCATGTCATGGGAAGTCCATGCCATGTCCTGATGCTTCGTGACAGTGCCATGGCCATGTCTTGATGCGTTATGACACGTGCCGTGGCCATGTCCTGCGACGTCTTGACTCGTGCCATGGCCACGCCCTGCCATGTCCTGACGCGTCCTGACACGTGCCATGGCCATGTCCTGATGCGTCCTGACTCGTGCCATGGCCACGCCCTGCCATGTCCTGCGACCTCCCGACTCGTGTCATGGCAACGCCCTGCCATGTCCTGACGCGTCCTGACACGTGCCATGGCCATGTCCTGATGCGTCCTGACACGTGCCATGGCCATGTCCTGATGCGTCCCGACTCGTGCCATGGCCACGCCCTGCCATGTCCTGCGACCTCCCGACTCGTGTCATGGCAACGCCCTGCCATGTCCTGACGCGTCCTGACACGTGCCATGGCCATGTCCTGATGCGTCCTGACACGTGCCATGGCCATGTCCTGATGCGTCCTGATACGGGCCATGGCCATATCCTGACGCATCCTGATGCGTCCCGACTCGTGCCATGGCCACGCCCTGCTATGTCTTGCGACGTCCTGACTCGTGCCATAGCCACGTCCTGTCATGTCCTGACGCGTCCTGACTTGTGCCATGGCCACGCCCTACCATATCCTAACGTGTCCTTACACGTTCCATATCCTGACGCGTCCTGATGCGTCCCGAATCGTGCCACGCCCACGCCCTTCCATGTCCTGCGACCTCCTGACTCGTGTCATGGCAACGCCTTTCCATGTCCTGACACGTCCTGACACGTGCCATGGCCATGTCCTGATGCGTCCCGACTCGTGCCATGGCCACGCCCTGCCATGTCCTGCGACCTCCCGACTCGTGTCATGGAATTGCCCTGCCATGTCCTGACGCATCCTGACACGTGCCATGGCCATGTCCTGATGCGTCGTGACACGTGCCATGGCCATGTCCTTATGCGTCCTGATACGGGCCATGGCCATATCCTGACGCGTCCTGATGCCTCCCGACTCGTGCCATGGCCACGCCCTGCCATGTCCTGCGACCTCCCGACTCGTTTCATGGCAACGCCCTGCCATGTCCTGACGCATCCTGACATGTGCCATGGCCACGCCCTACCATGTCCAAACGTGTCCTTACACGTGCCATGTCCTGACGTGTCCTGATGCGTCCCGACTCGTGCCATGGCAACGCCATGCCATGTCCTGCGACCTCCTAACTCGTGTCATGGCAACGCCCTGCCATGTCCTGTCGCGTCATGACACACGCCATAGCCATGTCCTGACACACGCCATAGCCATGTCCTGATGCGTCCTGAGAAGTGCCATGGCCATGTCTTGTGACGTCTTGACTCGTGCCATGGCCACGTCCTTCCATGTTCTGCGATGTCCTGACTCGTGCCATGGCCACGCCCTGCCATGTCCTGACGCGTCCTGACACGTGCCATGGCCTGACGTGTCCTGATACGTCCCGACTCGTGCCATGGCCACGCCCTGCCATGTCCTGCAACCTCCCGACTCGTGTCATGGCAACGCCCTGCCATGTCCTGACGCGTCCTGACACGTGCCATGGCCATGTCCTGATGCGTCCTGACACGTGCCATGGCCATGTCATGATGCGTCCTGATACGTGCCATGGCCATATCCTGACGCGTCCTGATGCGTCCCGACTAGTGCCATGGCCACGCTCTGCCATGTCCTGCAACGTCCTGACTCGTGCCATGGCAACGCCTTGCCATGTCCTGACGCGTCCTGCCTCGTGCCATGGCCACGCCCTGCCATGTCCTAACGCGTCCTGACACGTGTCGTGTCCTGACGCGTCCTGATGCGTCCCGACTCGCGCCATGGCCACGCCCTGCCATGTTCTGCGACCTCCCGACTCATGTCATGGCAACGCCATGCCATGTCCTGACGCGTCCTGACACGTGCCATGGCCATGTCCTGATGTGTCCTGATACGTGCCATGGCCATATCCTGACGCGTTCTGATGCGTCCCGACTCGTGCCATGGCCACGCCCTGCCATGTCCTGATGCGTCCTGACAAGTGCCATGGCCATGTCCTGTGACGTCTTGACTCGTGCCATGGCCACGTCCTTCCATGTTCTGCGATGTCCTGACTCGTGCCATGGCCACGCCCTGCCATGTCCTGACGCGTCCTGACACGTGCCATGGCCTGACGTGTCCTGATACGTCCCGACTCGTGCCATGGCCACGCCCTGCCATGTACTGCAACCTCCCGACTCGTGTCATGGCAACGCCCTGCCATGTCCTGACGCGTCCTGACACGTGCCATGGCCTGACGTGTCCTGATACGTCCCGACTCGTGCCATGGCCACGCCCTGCCATGTCCTGCGACCTCCCGACTCGTGTCACGGCAACGCCCTGCCATGTCCTGACGCGTCCTGACACGTGCCATGGCCATGTCGTGATGCGTCCTGACACGTGCCATGGCCATGTCATGATGCGTCCTGATACGTGCCATGGCCATATCCTGACGCGTCCTGATGCGTCCCGACTCGCGCCATGGCCACGCCCTGCCATGTTCTGCGACCTCCCGACTCATGTCATGGCAACGCCATGCCATGTCCTGACGCGTCCTGACACGTGCCATGGCCATGTCCTGATGTGTCCTGATACGTGCCATGGCCATGTCATGATGCGTCCTGATACGTGCCATGGCCATATCCTGACGCGTCCTGATGCGTCCCGACTTGTGCCATGGCCACGCTCTGCCATGTCCTGCGACGTCCTGACTCGTGCCATGGCAACGCCCTGCCATGTCCTGACGCGTCCTGCCTCGTGCCATGGCCACGCCCTGCCATGTCCTAACGCGTCCTGACACGTGCCGTGTCCTGAGGCGTCCTGATGCGTCCCGACTCGCGCCATGGCCACGCCCTGCCATGTCCTGCGACCTCCCGACTCATGTCATGGCAACGCCATGCCATTTCCTGATGCGTCCTGACACGTGCCATGGCCATGTCCTGATGCGTCCTGACACGTGCCGTGGCCATGTCATGCGACGTCTTGACTCGTGCCATGGCCACGCCCAGCCATGTCTTGACGCGTCCGGACACGTGCCATGGCCTGACGTATCCTGATGCGTCCTGACTCGTGCCATGGCCACGCCCTGCCATGTTCTGCGACCTCTCGTCTCGTGTCATGGCAACGCCCTGCCATGTCCTGACGCGTCCTGACACGTGCCATGGCCATGTCCTGATGCGTCCTGACACGTGCCATGGCCATGTCCTGATGCGTCCCGACTCGTGCCATGGCCACGCCCTGCCATGTCCTGCGACCTCCCGACTCGTGTCATGGCAACGCCCTGCCATGTCCTGACGCGTCCTGACACGTGCCATGGCCATGTCCTGATGCGTCCTGACACGTGCCATGGCCATGTCCTGATGCGTCCTGATACGGGCCATGGCCATATCCTGACGCGTCCTGATGCGTCCCGACTCGTGCCATGGCCACGCCCTGCTATGTCTTGCGACGTCCTGACTCGTGCCATGGCCACGTCCTGCCATGTCCTGACGCGTCCAGACTCGTGCCGTGGCCACGCCCTACCATATCCTAACGTGTCCTTACACGTTCCATGTCCTGACGCGTCCTGATGCGTCCCGACTCGTGCCACGCCCACGCCCTTCCATGTCCTGCGACCTCCTGACTCGTGTCATGGCAACGCCCTGCCATGTCCTGACGCGTCCTAACACGCGCCATGGCCATGTCCTGATGCGTCCTGACACGTGCCATGGCCATGCTGTGCCATGTCCTGATGCGTCCTGACTCGTGTCATGGCAACGCCCTCCCATGTCCTGACACGTCCTGACACGTGCCATGGCCATGTCCTGATGCGTCCTGATACGGGCCATGGCCATATCCTGACGCGTCCTGATGCGTCCCGACTCGTGCCATGGCCACGCCCTGCCATGTCCTGTGACGCCTTGACTCGTGCCATGGACAAGTCCTGATGCGTCCTGACACGTGCCATGGCCATGTCCTGTGACGTCTTGACTCATGCCATGGCCACGTCCTTCCATATTCTGCGATGTCCTGACTCATGCCATGGCCACGCCCTTCCATGTCCTGACGCGTCCTGACACATGCCATGGCCTGACATGTCTTGATACGTCCCGACTCGTGCCATGGCCACGCCCTGCCATGTTCTGCGACCTCCCGACTCGTGTCATGGCAACGCCATGCCATGTCCTGACGCGTCCTGACACGTGCCATGGCCATGTCCTGATGTGTCCTGATACGTGCCATGGCCATGTCATGATGCATCCTGATACGGGCCATGGCCATATCCTGACGCGTCCTGATACGTCCCGACTCGTGCCATGGCGACGTCCTGCCATGTCCTGCGACGTCATGACTCGTTCCATGGCCACACCCTGCCATGTCCTGACACGTCGTGACACGTGCCATGGTAATGTCCTGATGCGTCCCGACTCGTGCCATGGTCACGCCCTGCCATGTCCTGACGCGTCCTGACACGTGCCATGGCCATGTCTTGATGCATCGTGACACGCGCCATCGCCATGTCCTAATGCGTCCTGATGCGTCCCGACTCGTGCCATGGCCACGCCCTGCCATGTCCTGCGACCTCCCGACTCGTGTCATGGCAACGCCCTGCCATGTCCTGACGCGTCCTGACACGTGCCATGGCCATGTCCTGATGCGTCCCGACTCGTGCCATGGCCACGCCCTGCCATGTCCTGCGACCTCCCGACTCGTGTCATGGCAACGCCCTGCCATGTCCTGATGCGTCCTGACACGTGCCATGGCCATGTCCTGATGCGTCCTGATACGGGCCATAGCCATATCCTGACGCGTCCTGATGCGTCCCGACTCGTGCCATGGACACGCCGTGTCATGCCCTGCAACTTCCTGACTCGTGCCATGGACACGTCCTGCCATGTCCTGACACGTCCTGACTCGTGCCATGGCCACGCCCTACCATGTCCTAACGTGTCCTTACACGTGCCATGTCTTGACGTGTCCTAATGCGTCCCGACTCGTGCCATGGCCACGCCCTGCCATGTCCTGCGACCTCCCGACTCGTGTCATGGCAACGCCCTGCCATGTCTTGACGCGTCATGACACGCGCCATGGCCATGTCCTGATGCGTCCTGACACGTGTCATGGCCATGTCCTGTGACATCTTGAATCGTGTCATGACCACGTCCTGCCATGTCCTGCGATGTCCTGACTCGTGTCATGGCCATGCCGTGCCATGTCCTGACGCATCCTGACACGTGCCATGGCCTGACCTGTCCTGATGCGTCCCGACTCGTGCCATGGCCACGCCATCCCATGTCCTGCGACCTCCCGACTCGTTTCATGGCAACGCCCTGCCATGTCCTGACGCATCCTGACATGTGCCATGGCCATGTCCTGATGCGTCCTGACACGTGCCATGGCCATGTCCTGTGACGTCTTGACTCGTGCCATGGCCACGTCCTTCCATGTTCTGCGATGTCCTGACTCATGCCATGGCCACGCCTTGCCATGTCCTGACGCGTCCTGACACGTGCCATGGCCTGACGTGTCCTGATACGTCCTGACTCGTGCCATGGCAACGCCCTGCCATGTCCTGATGCGTCCTGACTCGAGTCATGGCAACGCCCTGCCATGTCCTGACACGTCCTGACACGTGCCATGGCCATGTCCTGATGCGTCCTGACACGCGCCATGGCCATGTCCTGATGCGTCATGATACAGGCCATGGCCATATCCTGACGCGTCCTGATGCGTCCCGACTCGTGCCATGGCCACGACGTGTCATGTCTTGCGACTTCCTGACTCGTGCCATGGCCACGTCCTGCCATGTCCTGACACGTCCTGACTCGTGCCATGGCCACGCCCTACCATGTCCTAACGTGTCCTTACACGTGCCATGTCCTGACGTGTCCTGATGCGTCCCGACTCGTGCCATGGCCACGCCCTGCCATGTCCTGCGACCTCCCAACTCGTGTCATGGCAACGCCCTGCCATGTCCTGTCGCGTCATGACACACGCCATGGCCATGTCTTGATGCGTCCTGACAAGTGCCATGGCCATGTCCTGTGACGTCTTGACTCGTGCCATGGCCACGTCCTTCCATGTTCTGCGATGTCCTGACTCGTGCCATGGCCACACCCTGCCATGTCCTGACGCGTCCTGACACGTGCCATGGCCTGACGTGTCCTGATACGTCCCGACTCGTGCCATGGCCACGCCCTGCCATGTCCTACAACCTCCCGACTCGTGTCATGGCAACGCCCTGCCATGTCCTGACGCGTCCTGACACGTGCCATGGCCATGTCGTGATGCGTCCTGACACGTGCCATGGCCATGTCATGATGCGTCCTGATACGTGCCATGGCCATATCCTGACGCGTCCTGATGCGTCCCGACTAGTGCCATGGCCACGCTCTGCCATGTCCTGCAACGTCCTGACTCGTGCCATGGCAACGCCTTGCCATGTCCTGACGCGTCCTGCCTCGTGCCATGGCCACGCCCTGCCATGTCCTAACGCGTCCTGACACGTGTCGTGTCCTGACGCGTCCTGATGCGTCCCGACTCGCGCCATGGCCACGCCCTGCCATGTTCTGCGACCTCCCGACTCATGTCATGGCAACGCCATGCCATGTCCTGACGCGTCCTGACACGTGCCATGGCCATGTCCTGATGTGTCCTGATACGTGCCATGGCCATATCCTGACGCGTCCTGATGCGTCCCGACTCGTGCCATGGCCACGCTCTGCCATGTCCTGATGCGTCCTGACAAGTGCCATGGCCATGTCCTGTGACGTCTTGACTCGTGCCATGGCCACGTCCTTCCATGTTCTGCGATGTCCTGACTCGTGCCATGGCCACGCCCTGCCATGTCCTGACGCGTCCTGACACGTGCCATGGCCTGACGTGTCCTGATACGTCCCGACTCGTGCCATGGCCACGCCCTGCCATGTACTGCAACCTCCCGACTCGTGTCATGGCAACGCCCTGCCATGTCCTGACGCGTCCTGACACGTGCCATGGCCATGTCCTGATGCGTCCTGACACGTGCCATGGCCACGCCCTGCCATGTCCCGACTCGTGCCATGGCCACGCCCTGCCATGTCCTGCGACCTCCTGACTCGTGTCATGGCAACGCCCTGCCATGTCCTGACGCGTCCTGACACGTGCCATGGCCATGTCCTGATGCGTCCTGACACGTGCCATGGCCATGTCCTGATGCGTCCTGATACGGGCCATGGCCATGTCCTGATTCGTCCTGACTCGTGCCATGGCCATGCCCTGCCATGTCCTGCGACGTCCTAACTCTTGCCATGGCCACGCCCTTCCATGTCCTGACGCGTCCTCACACGTGACATGTCCTGACGCATCCTGATGCGTCCCGACTCATGCCATGGCCACGCCCTGCCATGTCCTGCGACCACCCAACCCGTGTCATGGCAACGCCCTGCCATGTTCTGATATGTCCTGACACGTGCCATGGCCATGTCCTGATGCATCCTGACACGTGCCATGGCTATGTCATGATGCGTCCTGATACGTGCCATGGCCATATCCTGATGCGTCCCGACTCATGCCATGGCCACGCCCTGCCATGTCCTGCGACGTCCTGACTCGTGCAGTGGCAACGCCCTGCCATGTCCTGACGCGTCCTGCCTCGTGCCATGGCCACGCCCTACCATGTCCTAACGCGTCCTGACACGTGCCGTGTCCTGAGGCGTCCTGATGCGTCCCGACTCGCGCCATGGCCACGCCCTGCCATGTCCTGCGACCTCCCGACTCATGTCATGGCAACGCCATGCCATGTCCTGATGCGTCCTGACACGTGCCATGGCCATGTCCTGATGCGTCCTGACACGTGCCGTGGCCATGTCCTAACGCGTCCTGACACGTGCCGTGTCCTGACGCGTCCTGATGCGTCCCGACTCATGCCATGGCCATGCCCTACAATGTGCTGCGACCTCCTGACTCGTGTCATGGCAACGCGCTTCGATGTCCTGACGCGTCCTGACACGTCCTAACACGTGCCATCACCATGTCCTGATGCGTCCTGAAACGTGCCATGGCCATGTCCTGATGCGTCCTGATACGGGCAATGGCCATATCCTCACGCGTCCTGATGCGTCCCGACTCGTGCCATGGCCACGCCGTGTAATGTCCTGCGACTTCCTGACTCGTGCCATGGCCACTTCCTGCCATGTCCTGACACGTCCTGACTCGTGCCATGGCCACGCCCTACAATGTCCTAACGTGTCCTTACACGTGCAATGTCTTGACGCGTCCTGATGCGTCCCGACTCGTGCCATGGCCACGCCCTGCCATGTCCTGCGACCTCCTGACTCGTGTCATGGCAACACCCTGCCATGTCCTGACGCGTCATAACACGCACCGTGGCCATGTTGTGATGCGTCCTGACACGTGCCATGGCCATGTCCTGTGACGTCTTGGCTCGTGCCGTGGCCACGTCCTGCCATGTTCTGTGATGTCCTAACTCGTGCCATGGCCACGCCCTGCCATGTCCTGACGCGTCCTGACACGTGGCATGGCCTGACGTCTCCTGATTCGTCCCGACGCGTGCCATAGCCACGCCCTGCCATGTCCTGCGACCTCCCGACTCGTGTCATGGCAACGCCCTGCCATGTCCTGACGCGTCCTGACACGTGCCATGGCCATGTCCTGATGCGTCCTGACACGTGCCATGGCCATGTCCTGATGCGTCCCGACTCGTGCCATGGCCACGCCCTGCCATGTCCTGCGACCTCCCGACTCGTGTCATGGCAACGCCCTGCCATGTCCTGACGCGTCCTGACACGTGCCATGGCCATGTCCTGATGCGTCCTGACACGTGCCATGGCCATGTCCTGTGACGTCTTGACTCGTGCCATGGCCACGTCCTTCCATGTTCTGCGATGTCCTGACTCGTGCCATGGCCACGCCCTGCCATGTCCTGACGCGTCCTGACACGTGCCATGGCCTGACGTGTCCTGATACGTCCCGACTCGTGCCATGGCCACGCCCTGCCATGTCCTGCGACCTCCCGACTCGTGTCACGGCAACGCCCTGCCATGTCCTGACGCGTCCTGACACGTGCCATGGCCATGTCGTGATGCGTCCTGACACGTGCCATGGCCATGTCATGATGCGTCCTGATACGTGCCATGGCCATATCCTGACGCGTCCTGATGCGTCCCGACACGTGCCATGGCCACGCTCTGCCATGTCCTGCGACGTCCTGACTCGTGCCATGGCAACGCCTTGCCATGTCCTGACGCGTCCTGCCTCGTGCCATGGCCACGCCCTGCCATTTCCTAACTCGTCCTGACACGTGTCGTGTCCTGACGCATCCTGATGCGTCCCGACTCGCGCCATGGCCACGCCCTGCCATGTTCTGCGACCTCCCGACTCATGTCATGGCAACGCCATGCCATGTCCTGACGCGTCCTGACACGTGCCATGGCCATGTCCTGATGTGTCCTGATACGTGCCATGGCCATGTCATGATGCGTCCTGATACGTGCCATGGCCATATCCTGACGCGTCCTGATGCGTCCCGACTCGTGCCATGGCCACTCCCTGCCATGTCCTTTGACGTCTTGACTCTTGCCATGGCCACGTCTTGTGATGTTCTGCGATGTCCTGACTCGTGCAATGGCCACGCCCTGCCATGTCCTGACGCGTCCTGACACGTGCCATGGCCTGACGTGTCCTGATACGTCCCGACTCGTGCCATGGCCACGCCCTGCCATGTCCTGCAACCTCCCGACTCGTGTCATGGCAACGCCCTGCCATGTCCTGACGCGTCCTGACACGTGCCATGGCCATGTCCTGATGCGTCCTGACATGTGCCACGGCCATATCCTGATGCGTCCTGATACGGGCCATGGCCGTATCTTGACGCGTCCTGATGCGTCCCGACTCATGCCATGGCCACGCCTTACAATGTGCTGCGACCTCCTGACTCGTGTAATGGCTACGCCTTGCCATGTCCTCACGCATCCTAACACGCGCCATGGCCATGTCCTGATGCGTCCTATCACGTGCCATGGCCATATCCTGACGCGTCCTGATGCGTCCCGACTCATGCCATGGCCACGCTCTGCCATGTCCTGCGACGTCCTGACTCGTGCCATGGCAACGCCTTGCCATGTCCTGACGCGTCCTGCCTCGTGCCATGGCCACGCCCTGCCATGTCCTAACGCGTCCTGACACGTGTCGTGTCCTGACGCGTCCTGATGCGTCCCGACTCGCGCCATGGCCACGCCCTGCCATGTTCTGCGACCTCCCGACTCATGTCATGGCAACGCCATGCCATGCCCTGACGCGTCCTGACACGTGCCATGGCCATGTCGTGATGCGTCCTGACACGTGCCATGGCCATGTCATGATGCGTCCTGATACGTGCCATGGCCATATCCTGACGCGTCCTGATGCGTCCCGACTTGTGCCATGGCCACGCTCTGCCATGTCCTGCGACGTCCTGACTCGTGCCATGGCAACGCCTTGCCATGTCCTGACGCGTCCTGCCTCGTGCCATGGCCACGCCCTGCCATGTCCTAACGCGTCCTGACACGTGTCGTGTCCTGACGCGTCCTGATGCGTCCCGCCTCGCGCCATGGCCACGCCCTGCCATGTTCTGCGACCTCCCGACTCATGTCATGGCAACGCCATGCCATGCCCTGACGCGTCCTGACACGTGCCATGGCCATGTCGTGATGCGTCCTGACACGTGCCATGGCCATGTCATGCGCGTCTTGACTCGTGACATGGCCACGCCCTGCCATGTCCTGACGTGTCCTAACACATGCCATGGCGTGACGTATCCTGATGCGTCCTGACTCGTGCCATGGCCACGCCCTGCCATGTCCTGCGACCTCTCGTCTCGTGTCATGGCAACGCCATGCCATGTCCTAACGCGTCCTGACACGTGCCATGGCCATGTCATGATGTGTCCTGACACGTGCCATGGCCATGTCTTGATGCGTCCCGACTCGTGCCATGGCCACGCCCTGCCATGTCCTGCGACCTCCCGACTCGTGTCATGGCAACGCCCTGCCATGTCCTGACGCGTCCTGACACGTGCCATCGCCATGTCCTGATGCGTCCTGACATGTGCCATGGCCATATCCTGATGCGTCCTGATACGGGCCATGGCCATATCCTGACGCGTCCTGATACGTCCCGACTCGTGCCATGGCCAAGCCCTGCTATGTCTTGCGACGTCCTGACTCGTGCCATGGCCACGTCCTGCCATGTCCTGACGCGTCATGATTCGTGCCATGGCCACGCCCTACCATATCCTAACGTGTCCTTACACGTTCCATGTCCTGACGCGTCCTGATGCGTCCCGACTCGTGCCACGCCCACGCCCTTCCATGTCCTGCGACTTCCTGACTCGTGTCATGGCAACGCCCTGCCATGTCCTGACACGTCCTGACACGTGCCATCGCCATGTCCTGATGCGTCCTGACTCGTGTCATGGCAACGCCCTACCATGTCCTGACACGTCCTGACACGTGCCATCGCCATGTCCTGATGCGTCCTGACACGCGCCATGGCCATGTCCTGATGCGTCCTGATACAGGCCATGGCCATATCCTGACGCGTCCTGATGCGTCCCGACTCGTGCCATGGCCACGCCGTGTCATGTCTTGCGACTTCCTGACTCGTGCCATGGCCACGTCCTGCCATGTCCTGACACGTCTTGACTCGTGCCATGGCCACGCCCTACCATGTCCTAACGTGTCCTTACACGTGCCATGTCCTGACGTGTCGTGATGCGTCCCGACTCGTGCCATGGCCACGCCCTGCCATGTCCTGTGACCTCCCAACTCGTGTCATGGCAACGCCCTGCCATGTCCTGACGCGTCATGACACGCGCCATGGCCAAGTCCTGATGCGTCCTGACACGTGCCATGGCCATGTCCTGTGACGTCTTGACTCGTGCCATGGCCACGTCCTTCCATGTTCTGCGATGTCCTGACTCGTGCCATGGCCACGCCCTGCCATGTCCTGACGCGTCCTGACACATGCCATGGCCTGACATGTCTTGATACGTCCCGACTCGTGCCATGGCCACGCCCTGCCATGTCCTGCAACCTCCCGACTCGTGTCATGGTAACGCCCTGCCATGTCCTGACGCGTCCTGACACGTGCCATGGCCATGTCCTGATGAGTCCTGACACGTGCCATGGCCATGTCCTGATGCGTCCCGACACGTGCCATGGCCACGCCCTGCCATGTCCTGCGACCTCCCAACTCGTGTCATGGCAACGCCCTGCCATGTCCTGACGCGTCATGACACACGCCATGGCCATGTCCTGATGCGTCCTGAAAGTGCCATGGCCATGTCCTGTGACGTCTTGACTCGTGCCATGGCCACGTCCTTCCATGTTCTGCGATGTCCTGACTCGTGCCATGGCAACACCCTGCCATGTCCTGAGGCGACCTGACACGTGCCATGGCCTGACGTGTCCTGATACATCCCGACTCGTGCCATGGCCACGCCCTGCCATGTCCTACAACCTCCCGACTCGTGTCATGGCAACGCCCTGCCATGTCCTGACGCGTCCTGACACGTGCCATGGCCATGTCGTGATGCGTCCTGACACGTGCCATGGCCATGTCATGATGCGTCCTGATACGTGCCATGGCCATATCCTGACGCGTCCTGATGCGTCCCGACTCGTGCCATGGCCACGCTCTGCCATGTCCTGCGACGTCCTGACTCGTGCCATGGCAACGCCTTGCCATGTCCTGACGCGTCCTGCCTCGTGCCATGGCCACGCCCTGCCATGTCCTAACGCGTCCTGACACGTGCCATGTCCTGACACGTCCCGACTCGCGCCATAGCCATGCCCTGCCATGTCCTGCGACCTCCCGACTCATGTCATGGCAACGCCATGCCATGTCCTGACGCGTCCTGACACGTGCCATGGCCATGTCCTGATGTGTCCTGATACGTGCCATGGCCATATCCTGACGCGTTCTGATGCGTCCCGACTCGTGCCATGGCCACGCCCTGCCATGTCCTGATGCGTCCTGACAAGTGCCATGGCCATGTCCTGTGACGTCTTGACTCGTGCCATGGCCACGTCCTTCCATGTTCTGCGATGTCCTGACTCGTGCCATGGCCACGCCCTGCCATGTCCTGACGCGTCCTGACACGTGCCATGGCCTGACGTGTCCTGATACGTCCCGACTCGTGCCATGGCCACGCCCTGCCATGTACTGCAACCTCCCGACTCGTGTCATGGCAACGCCCTGCCATGTCCTGACGCGTCCTGACACGTGCCATGGCCTGACGTGTCCTGATACGTCCCGACTCGTGCCATGGCCACGCCCTGCCATGTCCTGCAACCTCCCGACTTGTGTCACGGCAACGCCCTGCCATGTCCTGACGCGTCCTGACACGTGCCATGGCCACGCCGTGTTATGTCCTGATGCGTGCCGACTCGTGCCATGGCCACTTCCTGCCATGTCCTGACACGTCCTGTCTTGTGCCATGGCCACGCCCTACCATGTCCTAACGTGTCCTTACACGTGCAATGTCTTGACGCGTCCTGATGCATCCCGACTCGTGCCATGGCCACGCCCTGCCATGTCCTGCGACCTCCCGACTCGTGTCATGGCAACGCCCTGCCATGTCCTGACGCGTCATGACACGCACCATGGCCATGTCCTGATGCATCCTGACACGTGCCATGGCCATGTCCTGTGATGTCTTGGCTCGTGCCATGGCCACGTCCTGCCATGTTCTGTGATGTCCTGACTCGTGCCATGGCCACGCCCTGCCATGTCCTGACGCGTCCTGACATGTGCCATGGCCTGACGTGTCCTGATACGTCCCGACTCGTGCCATAGCCACACCCTGCCATGTCCTGCGACCTCCCGACTCGTGTCATGGCAACGCCCTGCCATGTCCTGACGCGTCCTGACACGTGCCATGGCCATGTACGGATGCAACCTGACACGTGCCATGGCCATGTCCTGATGCGTCCCGACTCGTGCCATGGCCACGCCCTGTCATGTCCTGCGACCTCCCAACTCGTGTCACGACAACGCCCTGCCATGTCCCGACGCGTCCTGACACGTGCCATCGCCATGTCCTGATGCGTCCTGACACGTGCCATGGCCATGTCCTGATGCGTCCTGATACGGGCCATGACCATATCCTGATGCGTCCTGATGCGTCCCGACTCGTGCCATGGCCACACCCTATCATGTCCTGTGACGCCCTTACTCGTGCCATGGCCACGCCCTACCATGTCCTACAACGTCCTGACTCGTGCCAAGGCCACGCCTTACCATATCCTAACGTGTCCTTACACGTGCCATGTCCTGACGCGTCCTGATGCGTCCCGACTCATGCCATGGCCACGCCCTACAATGTGCTGCGACCTCCTGACTCGTGTCATGGCAACGCCCTTCCATGTCCTGACGCGTCCTGACACGCGCCATGGCCATGTCCTGATGCGTCCTGACACGTGCAATGGCCATGTCATGATGCGTCCTGATACGTGCCATGGCCATATCCTGACGCGTCTTGATGCGTCCCGACTCGTGCCATGGCCACACCCTGCCATGTCCTGCGACGTCCTTACTCGTGCCATGGCAACGCCCTGCCATGTTCTGACGCGTCCTACGTCGTGCCATGGCCACGCCCTGCCATGTCCTAACGCGTCCTGACACGTGCCGTGTCCTGACGCGTCCTGATGCATCCCGACTCGCGCCCTGGCCACGCCCCGCCATGTCCTGCGACCTCCTGACTCATGTCATGGCAACGCCATGCCATGTCCTGACGCGTCCTGACACGTGCCATGGCAATGTCCTGACGCGTCCTGACACGTGCCATGGCCATGTCATGATGCGTCCTGACATGTGCAATGGCCATATCCTGATGCGTCCTGATACGGGCCATGGCCATATCCTGACGCGTCCTGATACGTCCCGACTCGTGCCATGGCCAAGCCCTGCTATGTCTTGCGACGTCCTGACTCGTGCCATGGCCACGTCCTGCCATGTCCTGACGCGTCCTGACACGTGCCATGGCCATGTCCTGATGCCTCTGACACGTGCCGTGGCCATGTCCTGATGCGCCCTTATACGTGCCATGGCCATATCCTGACGCATCCTGATGCGTCCCTACTCGTGCCATGGCCACGCCTTGCCATGTCCTAACGCGTCATGACACGTGCCATCTCCTGACGCATTCTGATGCGTCCGGACTCGCGCCATTGCCACGCCCTGCCATGTCCTGCGACCTCCCGACTCACGTCATGGCAACGCCATGCCATGTCCTAATGCGTCCTAAGTGCCATGGCCATGTCCTAACACATGCCATGTCGTGATGCGTCCTGATGCGTCCCGACTCGTGCCATGGCCACGCCCTGCCATGTCCTGCGACCTCCCGACTCGTGTCATGGCAACGCCCTGCCATGTCTTGACGCATCCTGACACGTGCCATGGCCATGTCCTGATGCGTCCTGACATGTGCCATGGCCATGTCCTGATGTGTCCTGATACGGGCCATGGCCATATCCTGACGCCTCCTGATGCGTCCCGACTCGTGCCATGGCCACACCCTGTCATGTCCAGCGACTTCCTGACTCGTGCCATGGCCACGTCCTGCCATGTCGCGACGCGTCCCGATTCGTGACAAGGCCACGCCCTGCCATGTCCTACAACCTCCCGACTCATCTCATGGCCACGCCCTGCCATGTTCTGCGACCTCTCGTCTCGTGTCATGGCAACGCCCTGCCATGGTCCTGACGCGTCCTGACACGTGCCATGGCCATGTCCTGATACGTCCCGACTCGTGCCATGGCCACGCCCTGCCATTTCCTGCGACCTCCTGACTCGTGCCATGGCCACGCCTTGCCATGTCCTGACGCGTCCTGACACGTGCCATGGCTTGACGTGACCAGATGCGTCCCGACTCGTGCCATGGCCACGCCCTGCCAAGTCCTGCGACCTCCCGACTCGTGCCATGGCCACGCCCTGCCATGTCCTGCAACCTCCCTACTTGTGTCATGGCAACGCCCTGCCATGTCCTGACGCGTCCTGACACGTGCCATGGCCATGTCCTGATGCGTCCTGACACGTGCCATGGCCACGCCCTGCCATGTCCCGACTCGTGCCATGGCCACGCCCTGCCATGTCCCGACTCGTGCCATGGCCACGCCCTGCCATGTACTGTGACCTCCCTACTCGTGTCATGGCAACGCCCTGCCATGTCCTGCGACCTCCTGACTCGTGTCATGGCAACACCCTGCCATGTCCTGATGCGTCCTGACACGTGCCATGGCCATGTCCTGATGCGTCCTGATACAGGCCATGGCCATATCCTGGCGCGTCCTGATGCGTCCCGACTCGTGCCATGACCACGCCCTGTCATGTCCTGCGACGCCCTTACTCGTGCCATGGCCACGTCCTGCCATGTCCTGACACGTCCTGACTCGTGCCATGGCCACGCCCTACCATGTCCTAACGTATCCTTACACGTGCCATGTCGCGACGCGTCCTGATGCGTCCCGACTCGTGCCATGGCAATGTCCTGACGCGTCCTGACACGTGCCATGGCCATGTCCTGATGCGTCCCGACTCGTACCATGGCCACGCCCTGCCATGTCCTGCGACGTCCCGACTCGTGTCATGGCAATGCCCTGCCATGTTCTGATGCGTCCTGACACGTGACATGGCCATGTCCTGATGCGTCGTGACACGTGCCATGGCCATGTCCTGATGCGTCCCGACTCGTGCCATGGCCACGCCCTGCCATGTCCTGCAACCTCCCGACTCGTGTCATGGAACCGCCATGCCATGTCCTGACGCGTCCTGACACGTGCCATCGCCATGTTCTGATGCGTCCTGACACGTGCCATGGCCATGTCCTGATGCGTCCTGATACCGGCCATGGCCATATCCTGACGCGTCCTGATGCGTCCCGACTCGTGCCATGGCCACGCCCTGCTATGTCTTGCGACATCCTGACTCGTGCCATGGCCACGTCCTGCCATGTCCTGACGCGTCCTAGCTCGTGCCATGGCCACGCCCTACCATATCCTAACGTGTCCTTACACGTTCCATGTCCTGACACGTCCTGATGCGTCCCGAGTCGTGCCCTGCCCACGCCCTTCCATGTCCTGCGACCTCCTGTCTCGTCCCATGGCTATGCCCTACCATGTCCTAACGTGTCCTTACACGTGCAATCTCTTGACGCGTCCTGATGCATCCCGACTCGTGCCATGGCCACGCCCTGCCATGTCCTGCGACCTCCCGACTCGTGTCATGGCAATGCCCTGCCATGTCCTGACACGTGCCATCGCCATGTCCAGATGCATCCTGACACGTGCCATGGCCATGTCCTGATGCGTCCTGATACGGGCAATGGCCATATCTTGACACGTCCTGATGCGTCCCGACTCGTGCCATGGTCATGCCGTGTCATGTCCTGATGCGTCCCGACTCGTGCCATGGCCACTTCCTGCCATGTATTGACACGTCCTGTCTTGTGCCATGGCCACGCCCTACCATGTCCTAACGTGTCCTTACACGTGCAATGTCTTGACGAGTCCTGATGCATCCCGACTCGTGCCATGGCCACGCCCTGCGATGTCCTGCAACCTCCCGACTCGTGTCATGGCAACGCCCTGCCATGTCCTGACGCGTCATGACACGCACCATGGCCATGTCCTGATGCATCCTGACACGTGCCATGGTCATGTCCTGTGACGTCTTGGCTCGTGCTATGGCCACGTCCTGCCATGTTGTGTGATGTCCCGACTCGTGCCACGCCTACGCCCCTCCATGTCCTGCGGCCTCCTGACTCGTGTCATGGCAACGCCCTGCCATGTTCCGACGCGTCCTGACACGTGCCATCGCCATGTCCTGATGCGTGCTGACACGTGCCATGGCCATGTCCTGATGCGTCCTGATACGGGCCATGGCCATATTCTTACGCATTCTGATGCGTCCCGACTCCTGCCATGGCCACGCCCTGCCATGTCCTGCGACCTCCCGACTCGTGTCATGGAACCACCCTGCCATGTCCTGACGCGTCCTGACACGTGCCATCGCCATGTCCTGATGCGTCCTGACACGTGCCATGGCCATGTCCTGATGCGTCCTGATACGGGCCATGGCCATATCCTGACGCATCCTGATGCGTCCCGACTCGTGCCATGGTCACGCCCTGCTATGTCTTGCAACGTCCTGACTCGTGTCATGGTAACGCCCTGCACATGTCCTGATGCGTCCTGACACGTGCCATGGCCATGTCCTGATGCGTCCTGACACGTTCCATGGCCATGTCCTGATGCGTCCCGACTCGTGCCATGGCCACGCCCTGCCATGTCATGCGACCTCCCGACTCGTGTCATGGAACCACCCCGCCATGTCCTGACGCGTCCTGACACGTGCCATGGCCATGTCCTGATGCGTCCTGACACGTTCCATGGCCATGTCCTGATGCCTCCTGATACGGGGCATGGCCATATCCTGACGCATCCTGATGCGTCCCGACTCGTGCCATGGCCACACCCTGCCATGTCCTGCGACGTCCTTACTCGTGCCATGGCAACGCCCTGCCATGTTCTGACGCGTCCAAGTTGTGCAATGGCCACGCCCTGCCATGTCCTAACGCGTCCTGACACGTGCCGCGTCCTGATGCGTCCCGACTCGCGCCCTGGCCACGCCCTGCCATGTCCTGCGACCTCCCGACTCGTGTCATGGCAACGCCATGTAATGGCCTGACGCGTGTTGACACGTGCCATGGCCATGTCCTGATACGTCCTGACACGTGTCGTGGCCATGTCCTGATGCATCCTTATACCTGCCATGGCCATATCCTGACGCATCCTGATGCGTCCCGACTCGTGCCATGGCCACGCCCTGCCATGTCATGCGACCTCCCGACTCGTGTCATGGAACCACCCCGCCATGTCCTGACGCGTCCTGACACGTGCCATGGCCATGTCCTGATGCGTCCTGACACGTTCCATGGCCATGTCCTAATGCGTCTTGATACGGGGCATGGCCATATCCTGACGCATCCTGATGCGTCCCGACTCGTGCCATGGTCACGCCCTGCTATGTCATGCAACGTCCTGACTCGTGCCACGGCCACATCCTGCCATGTCCTGACGCGTCCTGACGTGTGCCATGGCCACGCCCTACCATATCCTATCGTGTCCTTACACGTTCCATATCCTGACGCGTCCTGATGCGTCCCGACTCGTGCCACGCCCACGCCCTTCCATGTCCTGCGACCTCCTGACTCGTGTCATGGCAACGCCTTTCCATGTATTGACACGTCCTGACACGTGCCATGGCCATGTCCTGATGCGTCCTGCCTCGTGCCATGGCCACGTCCTGCCATGTCCTAACGCGTCATGACACGAGCCATGTCCATGTCCGGATGCGTCGTGACACGTGACATGGCCATGTCCTGATGCGTCCCGACTCGTGCCATGGCCACGCCCTGCCATGTCCTGCGACCTCCCGACTCGTGTCATGGAACCACCCTGCCATGTCCTGACGCGTCCTGACACGTGCCATGGCCATGTCCTGATGCGTCCTGACACGTTCCATGGCCATGTCCTGATGCGTCCTGATACGGGGCATGGCCATATCCTGACGCATCCTGATGCGTCCCGACTCGTGCCATGGTCACGCCCTGCTATGTCTTGCAACGTCCTGACTCGTGCCATGGCCACGTCCTGCCATGTCCTGACGCGTCCTGACGTGTGCCATGGCCACGCCCTACCATATCCTATCGTGTCCTTACACGTTCCATATCCTGACGCGTCCTGATGCGTCCCGACTCGTGCCACGCCCACGCCCTTCCATGTCCTGCGACCTCCTGACTCGTGTCATGGCAACGCCTTTTCATGTATTGACACGTCCTGACACGTGCCATGGCCATGTCCTGATGCGTCCCGACTCGTGCCATGGCCACGCCCTGCCATGTCCTGCGACCTCCCGACTCATGTCATGGAATTGCCCTGCCATGTCCTGACGCATCCTGACACGTGCCATGGCCATGTCCTGATGCGTCGTGACACGTGCCATGGCCATGTCCTTATGCGTCCTGATACGGGCCATGACCATATCCTGACGCGTCCTGATGCCTCCCGACTCGTGCCATGGCCACGCCCTGCCATGTCTTGCGACGTCCTGACTTGTGCCATGGCCACGTCCTGCCACGACCAAACGCGTCCTGACTCGTGCCATGGCCATGCCCTACCATATCTTAACGTGTCCTTACACGTTCCATGTCCTGACGCGTTCTGATGCGTCCCGACTCGTGCCATGCCCACGCCCTTCCATGTCCTTCGACCTCCTGACTCGTGTCATGGCTACGCCCTACCATGTCCTGCGACGTCCTAACTCGTGCCATGGCCACGCCCAGCCATGTCCTGACGCGTCCTCACACGTGCCATGTGCTGACACGTCCTGACGCGTCCCGACTCATGCCATGTCCACGCCCTGCCATGTCCTGCAACCTCCCAACTCGTGTCATGGCAACGCCCGTCCATGTCCTGACGCGCCTTGACACGTGCCATGGCCATGTCCTGATGCCTCTGACACGTGCCGTGGCCATGTCCTGATGCGCCCTTATACGTGCCATGGCCATATCCTGCCATGTCCTGCGACGTCCTAACTCGTGCCAAGGCAACGCCCATCCATGTCCTGACGCGTCTAGATGCGTCCCGACTCCTGCCATGGCCATGCCCTGCCATGTCCTCCGACCTCTCGACTCGTGTCATGGCAACGCCCTTCTATGTCCTGATGCATCCTGACACGTGTCATGGCCATGTCGTGATGCGTCCTGAGACGTGCCACGGCCATGTCGTGACACGGGCCATTGCCACGCCCTGCCATGTCCTGCGACCTCCCGACTCACGTCATGGCAACGCCATGCCATGTCCTAATGCGTCCTGACAAGTGCCATGGCCATGTCCTGATACATCTTGACACGTGTCGCTGCCATGTCCTGCGACGTCTTGACTCGTGCCATGGCCACGCCCAGCCATGTCTTGACGCGTCCGGACACGTGCCATGGCCTGACGTATCTTGATGCGTCCCGACTCGTGCCATGGCCACGCCCTGCCATGTTCTGCGACCTCTCGTCTCGTGCCATGGCCACGCCCTGCCATTTCCTGCGACCTCCTGACTCGTGTCATGGCAATGCCCTGCCATGTCCTGACGCGTCCTGACACGTGCCATGTCCATGTCCGGATGCGTCGTGACACGTGACATGGCCCATGTCCTGACGCGTCCTGACACGTGCCATGGCCATATCCTGATGCCTCCCGACTCGTGCCATGGCCACGCCCTGCCATGTCTTGCGACGTCGTGACTTGTGCCATGGCCACGTCCTGCCATGACCTGACGTGTCCTGACTCGTGCCATGGCCACGCCCTACCATATCTTAACGTGTCCTTACACGTTCCATGTCCTGTCGCGTCCTGATGCGTCCCGACTCGTGCCATGCCCACGCCCTTCCATGTCCTTCGACCTCCTGACTCGTGTCATGGCTACCCCCTACCATGTCCTGCGACGTCCTGACTCGTGCCATGGCCACGCCCTGCCATGTCCTGACGCGTCCTCACACGTGCCATGTCCTGACACATCCTGACACGTCCCGACTCATGCCATGTGCACGCCCTGCCATGTCCTGCAACCTCCCAACTCGTGTCATGGAAACGCCCTGCCATGTCCTGACGCGCCTTGACACGTGCCATGGCCATGTCCTGATGCCTCTGACACGTGCCGTGGCCATGTCATGCGACGTCTTGACTCGTGCCGGGGCCACGCCCTACCATGTCCTGACGTGTCCTGATACGTGCCATGGCGTGACGAATCCTGATGCGTCCTGGCTTGTGCCATGGCCACGCCCATCCATGTCCTGCGACCTCTCGTCTCGTGTCATGGCAACGCCATGCCATGTCCTGACGCGTCCTGACACGTGCCATGGCCATGTCCTGATGCGTCCTGACACGTGCCATGGCCATGTCCTGATGCGTCCCGACTCGTGCCATGGCCACGCCCTGCCATGTCCTGCGACCTCCCGACTCGTGTCATGGCAACGCCCTGCCATGTCCTGACGCGTCCTGACACGTGCCATCGCCATGTCCTGATGCGTCCTGACACGTGCCATGGCCATGTCATGCGACGTCTTGACTCGTGCCGTGGCCACGCCCTGCCATGTCCTGACGTGTCCTGACACGTGCCATGGCCATGTCATGCGACGTCTTGACTCGTGCCGTGGCCACGCCCTGCCATGCCCTGCCATGTCCTGCGACCTCTCGACTCATGTCATGGCAACGCCCTACCATGTCCTGATGCGTCCTGACACGTGCCATGGCCATGTCCTGATGCGTCCTGATACGGGCCATGGCCATATCCTGACGCATCCTGATGCGTCCCGACTCATGCTATGGCCACGCCCTGCTATGTCTTGCGATGTCCTGACTCGTGCCATGGCCACGTCCTGTCATGTCCTGACGCGTCCTGACTTGTGCCATGGCCACGCCCTACCATATCCTAACGTGTACTTACACGTTCCATATCCTGACGCGTCCTGATGCGTCCCGAATCATGCCACACCCACGCCCTTCCATGTCCTGCGACCTCTTGACTCGTGTCATGGCAACGCCTTTCCATGTCCTGACACGTCCTGACACGTGCCATGGCCATGTCCTGATGCGTCCCGACTCGTTCCATGGCCACGCCCTGCCATGTCCTGGGACCTCCCGACTCGTGTCATGGAATTGCCCTGCCATGTCCTGACGCATCCTGACACGTGCCATGGCCATGTCCTGATGCGTCGTGACACGTGCCATGGCCATGTCCTTATGCGTCCTGATATGGGCCATGGCCATATCCTGATGCCTCCCGACTCGTGCCATGGCCACGCCCTGCCATGTCTTGCGACGTCGTGACTTGTGCCATGGCCACGTCCTGCCATGACCTGACGTGTCCTGACTCGTGCCATGGCCACGCCCTACCATATCTTAACGTGTCCTTACACGTTCCATGTCCTGTCGCGTCCTGATGCGTCCCGACTCGTGCCATGCCCACGCCCTTCCATGTCCTTCGACCTCCCGACATGTGTGTCATGGCAATGCCCTGCCATGTCCTGACGCGTCCTGACACGTGCCATGGCCATGTCCTAATGCGTCCTGACACGTGCCGTGGGCATTTCATGCGACGTCTTGACTCGTGCCATGGCCACACCCTGCCATGTCCTGTCGTGTCCTGATACGTGCCATGGCGTGACGAATCCTGATGCGTCCTGACTTGTGCCATGGCCACGCCCTTCCATGTCCTGCGACCACTCGTATCGTGCCATGGCAACGCCATGCCATGTCCTGACACGTCCTGACACGTGCCATGGCCATGTCCTGATGCGTCCTGACACGTGCCATGGCCATGTCCTGATGCGTCCCAACTCGTGCCATGGCCACGCCCTGCCATGTCCTGCGACCTCTCGACTCGTGTCATGGCTACACCAATCCATGTCCTGACGCGTCCTGCCTCGTGCCAAGGCCACGCCTTGCCATGCCCTAACGCATCCTGACAGGTGCTATTTCCTGACGCGTCCTGATGCGTCCCGACTGGTGCCATCGCCACACCGAGCCATGTCCTGCGACCTCCCGACTCGTGTCATGGCAACGCCATGCCCTGTCTTGACGCAACCTGACACTTGCCATAGCCATGTCCTGATGCGTCTTGACACATGCCGTGGCCATGTCCGGCGATGTATTGACTCGTACAATGGCCACGTCCTGCCATGTCCTCCGACATCCTGAGTCCTGCCATGGCCATGCCCTGCCATGTCCAGACGCATCCTAACATGTGCCATGTCCTGACGCGTCCTGATGCGTCCCGACTCGTGCCATGGCCACGCCCTGCCATGTTCTGTGACCTCTCGACTCGTGTCATAGCAATGCCCTGCCATGTCCTGACGCATCCTGAAACGTGCCATGGCCATGTCCTGATGCGTCTCGAAACGTGCCATGGCCATGTTATGTTGCGTCCTGATAGGTGCCATGGCCATATCCTGACGCGTCCTGATGCGTCCCGACTCGTGCCATGGCCACGCCCTGCCATGTCCTGCGACCTCCTGACTCGTGCCATGGCCACGCCCTACCATGTCCTAACATGTCCTTACACGTGCCATGTCCTGACGCGTCCTGATGCGTCCCGACTCGTGCCATGGCCACGCCCTGCCATGTCATGCTATCTCCCGACTCGTGTCATATCAACGCCCCGCCATGTCCTGACGCGTCCTGACATGCGCCAAGGCCATTTCCTGATGCGTCCTAACACGTGCCATGGCCATGTCCTATGACGTCTTGACTCGTGCCTTGGCCACGTCCTGCCATGTCCTGCGACGTCCTAACTCGTGCCATGGCCACCCCCTGCCATGGCCTAGCCCTGCCATGTCCTGACGTATCCAAACACGTGCCATGTCCTGACGTGTCCTGATGCGCCCCGACTAGTGCCATGGCCACGCCCTGCCATGTCCTGCGACCTCCCGACTCGTGTCATGGAAACGCCCTGCCATGTCCTGACGTGTCCTGACACGTGCCATGGCCATGTCCTTTTGCGTCCTGACACGTGCCATAGCCATGTCCTAACGCATCCTAACACGTGCCATGGCCATATCCTGACGGTCCTGTTGCGTCTCAACTCGTGCCAAGGCCACGCCCTGCCATGTCCTGCGGTGTCCTGACTCGTGCCATGGCCACGCCCTGCCATGTCCTGCGACAACCCGACTCGTGACAGGGAAACTCCTTGACATGTCCTGACGCGCGCTATGGCCATGTCCTGATACGTCCTGACACGTGCCATGGCCATGTGATGACGCGTCCTGATGCGTCCCGACTCGAACCATTGCTACGCCCTGCCATGTCCTGCGACTTCCCGACTCGTGTCATGGCAACGCCATGCCATTTCCTGATGTGTCCTAACACGTGCCATGGCCATGTCCCTATGCGTCCTATCAGGTTTCATGGCCATGTCCTGCGACGTCTTGACTCGTGCCATGGCCACGTCTTGCCATGTCCTGCGACAATCTGACTCGTGCCATGGCCACGCCCTGCCATGTCCTGACGCGTCCTGACTCGTGCCATGGCCATGTGATGACGCATCCTGATGCGTCTCGACTCGAACCATGGCTACGCCCTGCCATGTCCTGCGACTTCCCGACTCGTGTCATGGCAACGCCATGCCATTTCTTGATGTGTCCTAACACGTGCCATGGCCATGTCCCTATGCGTCCTATCAGGTTTCGTGGCCATGTGCTGCGACGTCTTGACTCGTGCCATGGCCACGTCCTGCCATGTCCTGCGACAATCTGACTCGTGCCATGGCCACGCCCTGCCATGTCTTGACGTGTCCTAATACGTGCCAGGGCCTGACGCGTCCTGGCACGTGCCATGTCCTGAAGCATCCTGGCACGTGCCAATTCCATTTTCTGATGCGTCCCGACTCTTGCCATGTCTTGACTCGTCCTATGACGTCCTGACTCGTACCATGGCCATGCCCTGCCATGTTCTGAAATGTGCCATGGCCATGTCCTGCCGCGCAGTGACACGTGCCATGGCCATGTCATGACACGTCCTGCGACGTCCTGACTCGTGCCATGGCCACGCCCTGCCATGTCCTGCGACGTCCTGACCCTTGCCATGGCCATGTCCTGACGCATCCTACGAAGTCCTGACTCGTGCCATTCCCACGACCTGCAATGTCCTGATGCGTCCTGACACGTGCCATGGCCATGTCCTGACGTGTCCTGATGCGTCCCGACTCGTGCCATGGCCACGCCCTGCCATATCCTACGACGTTCTGACTCATGCCATGGCTACTCCCTGCCATGTCCTGACGCGTCCTAACACGTGCCATGTCCAGACGTTTCCTGATGCGTCCTAACTCGTGCCATGGTAACGCCATGCCTATCCTGCGACCTCCCGACTCTTATCATGGCAATGCCATGCCATGTCCTGACGCCTCCTAACACGTGCCATGGCCATGTCCTGATGCGTCTTGACACATGTCTTGGCCATGTCCTGCGACGTCTTGACTCGTGCCATGGCCATGTCCTGACACGTCCTGCGACGTCCTGACTCGTGCTATGGCCACGCCCTGCCATGTCCTGCGACGTCCTGACCCTTGCCATGGCCATGTCCTGACGCGTCCTGTGAAGTCCTGACTCGTGCCATTGCCACGACCTGCTATGTCCTGATGCATCCTGACACGTGCCATGGCCATGTCCTGACGTGTCCTGATGCGTCCCGACTCGTGCCATGGCCACGCCCTGCCATATCCTACGACGTCCTGACTCATGCCATGGACACTCCCTGCCATGTCCTGACGCGTCCTAACACGTGCCATGTCCAGACGTTTCCTGATGCGTCCTAACTCGTGCCATGGTAACGCCCTGCCTATCCTGCGACCTCCCGACTCTTGTCATGGCAATGCCATGCCATGTCCTGACGCGTCCTAACACGTGCCATGGCCATGTCCTGATGCGTCTTGACACATGTCTTGGCCATGTCCTGCGACGTCTTGACTCGTGCCATGGCCACATCCTGCCATGTCCTGCGACGTCCTAACTCGTGCTAAGGCCACGCCCATCCATGTCCTGACGTGTCCTAACACGTGCCATGTCTTGACACGTCCAAATGCGTCCCGACTCCTACCATGGCCATGCCCTGCCATGACCTCCGACCTCTCGACTCGTGTCATGGCAACGCCCTTCTATGTCCTGATGCATCCTGACACGTGTCATGGCCATGTCGTGATGCGTCCTGAGACGTGCCACGACCATGTCGTGATACGTGCCATATCCACGCCCTGCCATGTCCTGCGACCTCCCGACTCGTGTCATGGCGACGCCCTGCCACATCCTGATGCGTCCTGATACGGGCCATGACCATATCCTGACACGTCCTGATGCGTCCCGACTCGTGCCATGGCCACGCCCTGCTATGTCTTGCGACGTCCTGACTCGTGCCATGGCCACGTCCTGCCATGTCCTGACTCGTGCCATGGCGTGACGTATCCTGATGCGTCCTGACTCGTGCCATGGCCACGCCCTGCCTTGTCCTGCGACCTCTCGTCTTGTGTCATGGCAACGCCATGCCATGTCCTGACACGTGCAATGGCCATGTCCTGATGCGTCCTGACACGTGCCATGGCCATGTCCTGTGACGTCCTGACTCGTGCCATGTCTTGCGACGTCCTGACGCGTGCCATAGCCACGCCCTGCCATGTCCTGACTAGTCCTTACACGTGCCATGTCCCTACGTGTCCTGATGCGTCCCGACAAGTGCCATGGCCAAGCCCTGCCATGTCCTGTGACCTCCCGACTAGTTTTATGGAAACGCCCTGCATGTCCTGACTCGTCCTGACACGTGCCATGGCCATGTCCTTATGCAACCTGACACGTAGCATGGCCATGTCCTGATGCATCCTGATACGTGCCATGGCCATATCCTGACAGTCGTGATGCGTCCCGACTCGTGCCATGGCCACGCCCGTCCATGTCCTGCGACGTCCTGACTCGTGCAATGGCCACGCCCTGCCATGTCCATACGCGTCCTGACTCGTGCCATGGCCACGCCCTGCCATGTCCAAACGCGTCCTGACACGTGCCATGTTCTGACGCGTCCTGATGCGTCCCGACTCGTGCATGGCCACGCCCTGCCATGTCCTGCGACAACACGACTCGTATCATGGAAACGCCCTGACATGTCCTGACACACGCCATGGCCATGTCCTGACGCGTCCTGATAAGTCCCAACTCGAAACATGGCTACGTCCTGCCATGTCCTGCGATTCCCGACTCGTGACATGGCAACGCCATGCCATGTCCTAATGTGTCTTGACACGTGCCGTGGCCATGTCTTGATGCGTCCTATCACGTGTCGTGGCCATGTCCTATGACGTCTTGACTCGTGCCATGGCCACGTCCTGCCATGTCCTGCGACGTCCTAACTCGTGCCATGGCCACGCCCTGCCATGTCCTGACGCGTCCTTACACGTGCCATGTCCAGACGCGTCCGGGCACGAGTCATTGCCATTTTCTGATGCGTCCCGACTCTTGCCATGTCTTGACTGGTCCTCCGACGTCCTGACTCGTGCCATGGCCATGTCCTGCCGCGTCCTGACACGTGCCATGGCCATGTCCTGCCGCGTCCTGACACGTGCCATGGCCATGTCCTGACACATCCTGCAACGTTCTGACTCGTGCCATGGCCACGCCCATCCATGTCCTATGACGTCCTCACCCTTGCCATGGCCATGTCCTGACGCGTCCTGCGAAGTTCTGACTCGTGCCATTGCCACGTCCTGCCATGTCCTGACGCGTCCTGACTCGTGCCATGGCCATGCCCTACCATGTCCTAACATGTCCTTACACGTGCCATGTCCTGACGCGTCCCGATGCCATTCCTGTGACTTATCGACTCGTGTCATGGCAACGCCCTGCCATGTCCTGACGCGTCCTCACACGCGTCATGGCCATGTCGTGATGCATCCTGACACTTGCCATGGCCATGTCTTGCGACCTATCGACTCGTGCCATGGCCACGCCCTGCCATGTCTTGACGCGTCCTGACACGCGCCATGGCCATGTCCTGATTCATCCTGACACGTGCCATGGCCATGTCTTCCGACGTCTTGACTCGTGCCATGGCCACGCCCTACTATGTCCTGACGCATTCTAAAACGTGCCATGTCCTGACGCGTCCTGATGCGTCCCGACTCGTGCCATGAGCATGCCTTGCCATGTCCTGTGACCTCCCGACTCGTGTCATAGCAACGCCTTCCATGTCCTGACGCGTCTTGACGCGTGCCATGGCCATGTTCTGATGCGTCCTGACACGTGCCATGGCCATGTTATGATGCGTCCTGATACGTGCCATGGCCATATCCTGACGCGTCCTAATGCATCCCGACTCGTGCCATGGCAATGCCCTACCATGTCCTGCGATGCCTGACTCGTGCCATGGCAACGCCCTGCCATGTCCGTACGCGTCCTGCCTCGTACCAAGGCCACATCGTCCATGTCCTAACGCCTCCTGACAGGTGCCATGTCCTGACGCGTCCTGATGCGTCCCGACTGGTGCCATCGCCATGCCCTGCCATGTCCTACGGCCTCCCGACTCGTGTCATGGCAACACCATGCCATGTCCTGACACGTCCTGACACTTGCCATGGCCATGTCCTGATGCGTCTTGACACGTGGCGTGGCCATGTCCGCCGATGTATTGACTCGTGGCATGGCCACGTCCTGCCATGTCCTCCGATGTCCTAACTCGTGCCATGGCCTTGCCCTGCCATGTCTTGACGCATCCTAACATGTGCCATATCCTGTCGCGTCCTGATGCGTCCCGACTCGCGCCATGGCCACGCCTTGCCATGTTCTGTGACCTCCCAAATCGTGTCATTGCAACGCCCTGCCATGTCCTGATGCGTCCTGACACGTGCCATGGCCATGTCCTGATGCGTCCCGACTCGTGCCATGGCCATGTTATGATGCGTCCAGATAGGTGCCATGGCCATATCCTGATGCGTCTTGATGCGTCCCGACTCGTGCCATGGTCACGCCCTGCCATGTCCTGCGACGTCCTGACTTGTGCCATGTCCACGTCCTACCATGTCCTGACGCGTCCTGACTCGTGCCATGGCCACGCCCTACCATGTCCTACGTGTCCTTACTCGTGCCATGTCTTGACGAGTCCCGACTCGTGCCATGGCCACGCCCTGCCATGTCCTGCGACCTCCCGACTCGTGTCATGGCAACGCCCTGCCATGTCGTGACGCGTCCTGACACGCGCCAAGGCCATTTCCTATTGCGTCCTCACACGTGCCATGGCCATGTCCTACGACGTCTTGACTCGTGCCATGGCCACGTCCTGCCATGTCCTGCGCCGTCCTACCTCGTGCCATGGCCACGCCCTGCCATGTCTTGAAACGTGCCATGGCCATATCCTACCGCGTCCTGACACGTGCCATGGCCATGTCCTGACACGTCCTGCGACGTCCTGACTCGTGCCATGGCGACGCCCTGCCATGTCCTGCGACCTCCCGACTTGTGTAATGGCAACGCCCTGCCATGTCCTGCGACGTCCTGACTCGTGCCATGGCCACGTCCTGCCATGTCCTGACGCGTCCTGACTCGTGCCATGGCCATGCCCTCCCATGTCCGAAAGTCTCCTTACACGTTCAATGTCCTGACGCGTCCCGATGCGTCCTGACTCGTGCCGCGGCCACGCCCTTCCATGTCGTACGACCTCCCGACTTGTGTCATGGCAACGCCCTACCATGTCCTGACGCGTCTTAGCACGCGCCATGGCCATGTCCTGATGCAACGTGACACGTGCCACGGCCATGTTTTGATTCTTCCTGAAACATGCCATGGCCATGTCCTGATGTGTCCTGATACGTGTCATGGCCATGTCCTGACGCGTCCTGATGCGTCCCGACTCGAACCATGGCTACGCCCTGCCATGACCCGCGACTTCCCGGTCGTGCCATGGCAACGCCATGCCATGTCCTGATGCGTCCTGACACGTGCCATGGCCATGTCTTGATGCGTCCTATCAGGTGTCGTGGCCATGTCTTGCGATTTGACTCGTGCCATGTCCACGTCCTGCCATGTCCTGCGACGTCTTGACTCATGCCATGGCCACGCCCTGCCATATCCTGACGCGTCCTAACACGTGCCATGTCCTGACGCGTCCTGGCACGTGCCATTGCAATTTTCTGATGCGTCCCGACTCTTGCCATGTCTTGACTCGTCCTACGACGTCATGACTCGTGCCATGGCCACGCCCTGCCATGTCTTGAAACGTGCCATGGCCATGTCCTGCCGCGTCCTGACACGTGCCATGGCCATGTCCTGACACTTCCTGCGACGTCCTGACTCGTGCCATGGCCAAGCCCTGCCATGTCCTGCGACGTCGTGACCCTAGCCAAGGCCATGTCCTGACGCGTCCTGCGAAGTCCTGACTCGTGCCATTCCCACGACCTGCAATGTCCTGATGCGTCCTAACACGTGCCATGGCCATGTCCTGACTCGTCCTGATGCATCCGGACTAGTGCCATGGCCATGCCCTGCCATGTCCTACGACGTCCAGACTCATGTCATGGCTCCGCCCTGCCATGTCATGATGCGTCCAGACACGTTCCATGTCTTGACGCGTCCTGATGCGTCCCGACTCGTGCCATGGCCATGCCTTGCCATGTCCTACGACGGCCTGACGCATGCCATGGCCACGCCCTGCCATGTCCTGATGCGTCCTGACACGCGCCATGGCCATGTGCTGGTGCCTCCTGACACGTGCCATGGCCATGTCCTACGACGTCTTGACTCGTGCCTTGGTCACGCCCTGCCATGTCCTATGACGTCCTGACTCGTGCCATGGCCACGCCCTACCATGTCCTGATGCGTCCTAACACGTGCCATGTACTGGCGCATCCTGATGCGTCCCGACTCATGCCATGGCCACGCCCTGCCTTTTCATGTGACTTCCCGACTCGTGTCTAGCAATGCCCTGCCATGTCTTTACGTGTCGTGACACGTGCCATGGCCATGTCTTGATGCGTCCTGAGACGTGCCATGGCCATGTCTTGATGCGTCCTAACACGTGCCATGGCCATGTCCTGATGCATTCTATTATGTGCCATGGCCATGTCGTGACGGTCCTGATGCATCCCGACTCGTGCCAAGGCCACGCCCTACCATGTCCTCCGACACCCTGACTCATGCCGTGGCCACGCCCTGCCCTATCCTGACGCGTCCTGACTCATGTCATGGACACGCCCTGCCATGTCCAAACGCGTCCTGACATGTGCCATGTCCTGATGCGTCCTGATGCGTCTCGACTCGTGCTATGGCCACGCCCTGCCATGTCCTTAGACAACCCGACTCGTGTCATGGAAACTCCCTGACATGTCCAGACACGCGCCATGGCCTTGTCCTAATACGTCCAGACACGTGCCATGGCCATGTCATGACGCGTCTTGATGCGTCCCGACTCGAACCATGGCTACGCCTTGCCATGTCCTGATGTGTCCTGACACGTGCCATGGCCATGTCTTGATGCATCCTAACACGTGCCATGGCCATGTCCTTCGACGTCTTGAATCGTGCCATGGCCACGCCCTACCATGTCCTACGATGTCCTGACTCGTGCCATAGCCACGCCCTGCCATGTCGTGACGCATCATAACACGTGCCATGTCCTGACGCGTCCTGATGCGTCCCGACTTATGCCATGGCCACGCCCTGCCATGTCCTATGACCTCCCGACTCGTGTCATAGCAACGCCCTTCCATAACCTGACGTGTCCTGACACGTGCCATGGCCATGTCTTGATGCGTCCCGACACGTGCCATGGCCATGTTATAATTCTTCCTAATACGCGCCATGGTCTTGTCCTGATGCGTCCTGATACGCGTCATGGCCATGTCATGATGCGTCCTGATGCATCCAGACTCGAACCATGGCTACGCCCTGCCATGTCCTGCGACTTAACGACTCGTGCTATGGCAACGCCATGCCATGTCCTGATGCGTCCTGAAACGTGCCATGGCCATGTCTTGATGCTTCCTATCAGGTGCTGTGGCCATGTCCTGCGATTTGACTCGTGCCATGGCCACGTCCTGCCATGTCATGCGACATCCTGACTCGTGCCATGGCCACGCCCTGCCATGCCATAACGCGTCCTAACACGTGCCATGTCGTGACGCGTCTTGGCACGTGCCATTGCCATTTTATGATGCGTCCCGACTCTTGCCATGTCTTGACTCGTCCTACAATGTCCTGACTCCTGCCATGGCCACGCCCTGCCATGTCCTGAAACGTGCCATGGCCATTTCCTGCCGCATCCTGACACGTGCCATGGCCAAGTCCTAACACGTCCTGCGACGTCCTAACTCGTGCCATGGCCACGCCCTGCCATGTCCTGCGACCTCCCGACTCGTGTAATTGCAACGCTCTGCCATGTTCTGCGACGTCCTGACTCGTGCCATGGCCACGTCGTGCCATGTCCTGACTCGTGCCACGGCCACGCCCTACCATGTCCTAATGTGTCCTTACACGTTCCATGTCCTGATGCGTCCCGGTGCATCCCGACTCGTGCCATGGCCACGCTTTTCCATGTCCAACAACCTCCCGACTCGTGTCATGGCAACGCTTACCATGTCGTGACGCGTCTTGACACGCGCCATGGCCATGTCCTGATGCATTCTGACACGTGCCATGGCCATGTTATAATTCTTCCTGAAACATGCCATGGCCATGTCCTGATGCGTCCTGATACGTGTCATGGCCATGTCATGACGCGTCCTGATGCGTCCCGACTCGAACCATGGCTACGCCCTGCCATGACCTGCGACTTCCCGACTCGTGCCATGGCAACGCCATGCCATGTCCTGATGCGTCCTGACACATGCCATGGCCATGTCTTGATGCGTCCTATCAGGTGTCGTGGCCATGACCTGCGATTTGACTCGTGCCATGGCCACGTCCTTCCATGTCCTGCGACGTCTTGACTCGTGCCATGGCCACGCCCTGCCATGTCCTAACGCGTCCTGACACGTGCCATGTCCTGACGCATCCTGGCACGTGCCATTGCCATTTTCTGATGCGTCCCGACTCTTTCCATGTCTTGACTCGTCCTACGACGTCCTGACTCGTGCCATGGCCACGCCCTGCCATGTCCTGAAAAGTGCCATGGCCATGTCCTACCGCGTCCTGACACGTGCCATGGCCATGTTCTGACACGTCCTCCGACGTCCTAACTCGTGCTATGGCCAAGCCCTGCCATGTCCTGCGACAACCCGACTCGTGTCATGGAAACTCCCTGACATGTCCTGACACGCGCCATGGCCATGTACTGATATGTCCTGACACGTGCCATGGCCATGTCATGACGCGTTTTGATGCGTCACGACTCCAAACATGGCTACGCCCTGCCATGTCCCGCGAATTACCGACTCGTTTCATGGCAACGCCATGCCATGTCCTGATGTGTCCTGACACGTGCCATGGCCATGTCCCTATGCGTCCTATCAGGTTTCGTGGGCATGTCCTATGAAGTCTAAACTCGTGCCATGGCCATGTCCTGCCATGTCCTGCGACGTCCTGACTCATGCCATGGCCACGCCCTGCCATGTCCTGACGCGTCTTAGCACCTGCCATGTCCTGACGCGTCCTGGCACGTGTCATTGCCATTTTCTGATGCGTCCCGACTCTTGCCATGTCTTGACTCGTCCTACGACGTCCTGACTCGTGCCATGGCCACGCCCTGCCATGTCAATAAACGTGCCGTGGACATGTCCTACCGCATCCTGACACGTGCCATGGCCATGTCCTGACACGTCCTGCGACGTCCTGACTCGTGCCATGGCCACGCCCTGCCATGTCAATAAACGTGCCATGGACATGTCCTGCCGCATCGTGACACGTGCCATGGCCACGCCCTACCATGTCCAAACGTGTCCTTACACGTGCCATGTCCTGACGCGTCCCGATGCGTCCTAACTCGTGCCATGGCCAAGCCCTGCCATGTCCTGCGACGTCCTGACCCTTGCCATGGCCATGTCCTGACACGTCCTGCGAAGTCCTGACTCGTGCCATTCCCACGACTTGCAATGTCCTGATGCCTCCTAACACGTGCCATGGCCATGTCCTAACGCGTCCTGATGCGTCCCGACTCGTGCCATGGCCACGCCTTGCCATGTCCTACGACGTCCAGACTCATGCCATGGCTACGCCCTGCCATGTCATGACGCGTCCTGACACGTGCCATGTCCTGACGCGTCCTAATGCGTCCCGACTCGTGCCATTGCCACGCCCTGCCATGTCCCACGACGTCCCGACTTATGCCATGGCCATGCCCTGCCATGTCCTGATGCATCCTGAGACGCGACATGGTCATGTCCTGATGCCTCCTCACACGTGCCATGGCCATGTCCTGCGACGTCTTGACTCGTGCCTTGGTCAAGCCCTGCCGTGTCCTATGACGTCCTAACTCGTGCCATGGCCACGCCCTGCCATGTCCTGACGCTTCTTAACACGTGCCATGTCCTGGCACGTCCTGATGCATCCCTACTCGTGCCATGGCCACGCCTTGTCATGTCCTGTGACCTCCCGACTCGTGTCATAGCAATGCCCTGCCATGTCTTTACGCGTCATGACACGTGCCATGGCCATGTCCTGATGCGTCCTGAGACGTGCCATGGCCATGTCCTGATGCGTCCTAACACGTGCCATTGCCATGTCCTGATGCGTCTTGATACGTGCCATGGCCATATCCTGACGGTCCTGATGCGTCCCGACTCGTGCCAAGGCCACGCCCTGCCACGTCCTGCGACGTCCTGACTCGTGCCATGGCCATGCCCTGCCATGTCCTTATGCGTCCTCACTCGTGTCAGGGACACGCCCTGCCATGTCCTAACGCGTCCTGACACGTGCCATGTCCTGACGCGTCCTGATGCGTCCCGACTCGTGCCATGGCCACGCCCTGCCATATCCTGCGACAACCCGACTCGTGTCATGGAAACTCCCTGACATGTCCTGACACGCGCCATGGCCATGTACTGATATGTCCTGACACGTGCCATGGCCATGTCATGACGCGTTTTGATGCGTCACGACTCCAAACATGGCTACGCCCTGCCATGTCCCGCGAATTACCGACTCGTGTCATGGCAACGCCATGCCATGTCCTGATGTGTCCTGACACGTGCCATGGCCATGTCCCTATGCGTCCTATCAGGTTTCGTGGGCATGTCCTGTGAAGTCTTAACTCGTGCCATGGCCACGTCCTGCCATGTCCTGCGATGTCCTGACTCGTGCCATGGCCACGCCCAGCCATGTCCTGACGCGTCTTAGCACCTGCCATGTGCTGACGCGTCCTGGCACGTGTCATTGCCATTTTCTGATGCGTCCCGACTCTTGCCATGTCTTGACTCGTCCTACGACGTCCTGACTCGTGCCATGGCCACGCCCTGCCATGTCAATAAACGTGCCGTGGACATGTCCTACCGCATCCTGACACGTGCCATGGCCATGGCCTCACACGTCCTGTGACGTCCTGACTCGTGCCATGGCCACGCCCTGCCATGTCAATAAACGTGCCATGGACATGTCCTGCCGCATCGTGACATGTGCCATGGCCACGCCCTACCATGTCCAAACGTGTCCTTACACGTGCCATGTCCTGACGCGTCCCGATGCGTCCTGACTCGTGCAATGGCCACGCCCTGCCATGTCCTGTGACCGATCGACTCGTGTCATGGCAACGCCCTGCCATGCCCTGACGCGTCCTGACACGCGCCATGGCCATGTCCTGATGCATCCTGACACATGCCATGGCCATGTCTTGCGACATCTTGACTCGTGCCATGGCCACGCCCTGCCATGTCCTACGACGTCCTGACTCGTGCCATGGCCACGCCCTACCATGTCCTGACATTTTCTCACACGTGCCATGTCCTGACGCGTCCTGATGCATCCCGACTCGTGCCATGGCCACACTCTGCCATGTCCTGTGACCTCCCGACTCGTGTCATAGCAACGCCTTCCATGTCCTGACGCGTCCTGACACGTGCCATGGCCATGTTCTGATGCGTCCTGACACGTGCCATGGCCATGTTATGATGCGTCCTGTACGTTCCATGGCCATGTCCTGATGCGTCCTGATACGTGTCATGGCCATATCCTGACGCGTCCTGTTTCGTCCCAACTCGTGCCATGGAAACGCCCTGCCATGTCCTGCGCCGTCCTGACTCGTGCTATGGCAACGACCGGCCATGTCCTGACGCGTCCTGCCTCATGCCAAGGCCACGCCCTGCCATGTCCTAACGCGTCCTGACAGGTGCCATGTCCTGATGCGTCCTGATGCGTCCCGAGTGGCGCCATCGCCACGCCCTGCCATGTTCTGCGGCTTCTCGACTCGTGTCATGGCAACGCCATGCCATGTCCTGACACGTCCTGACACTTGCCATGGCCTTGTCTTGATGCGTCTTGACACGTGCCGTGGCCGGCGATGTATTGACTCAAGCCATGGCCACGTCTTGCCATGTCCTCCGATGTCCTAACTCGTGCCATGGCCATGCCCATGGGTCTTGACGCATCCTAACACGTGCCATGTCCTGTTTCATCCTGATGCATCCCGACTCATGCCATGGCCACGCCCTGCCATGTTGTGTCACCTCCCGACTCGTGTCATAGCAACGCCCTGCTATGTCCTGACGCATCCTGACACGTGCCATGGCCATGTCCTAATGCGTCTTTACACATGCCATGGCCATGTTATGATGCGTCCAGATAGGTGCCATGGCCATGTCCTGACGCGTCCTGATGCGTCCCGACTCGTGCCATGGCCACGCCCTGCCATGTCCTACGACGTCCTACCATGTCCTGATGCGTCCTGACTCGTGCTATGGCCACGCCCTACCATGTCCTACGTGTCCTTACACGTGCCATGTCCTGACGCGTCCTGATGCGTCCCGACTTGTGCCATGGCCACGCCCTGCCATGTCCTGCGACCTCTCGACTCGTGTCATGGCAACGCCCTACCATGTCGTGACGCGTCCTGACACGCGCCAAGGCCATTTCCTGTTGCGTCCTGACACGTGCCATGGCCATGTCCTATGACGTCTTGACTCGTTCCATGGCCACGTCCTGCCATGTCCTGCACCGTCCTGACTCGTGCCATGGCCATGCCCTGCCATGTCCTGACGTATCCTAAGACGTGCCATGTCCTGACGCGTCTTGATGCATCCTGACCCGTGCCATGGCCACGCCCTGCCATGTCTTGCGACGTCCTGACTCATGCGATGGCCCCGTCCTACCTTGTCCTGATGCGTCCTGACTTGTGCCATGGCCACCGCCTACCATGTCCAAACGTGTCCTTCACGTGCCATGTCCTGACGCGTCCTGATGCGTCACGACTCGTGCCATGGCCACGCCCTGCCATGTCATGCGACCTCCCGATTCGTGTCATGGAAATGCCCTGCCATGTCCAGACGCGTCCTGACATGCGCCATGACCATTTCCTGATGAGTCCTGACACGTACCATGGCCATGTCCTATGACGTCTTGACTCGTGACATGGCCACGTCCTGTCATGTCTTGCGACGTCCTGACTCGTGCCATGGCCACGCCCTACCATGTCCTGACGAGTCCTGACACGTGCCATGTCCTGACGTGTCCTGATGCGTCGCGACAAGAGTCATTGCTATGCCCTACCATGTTCTGCGACCTCCTGACTCGTTTCATGGAAACGCCCTGCCATGTCCTGACGCGTCCTGACGCGTGCCATGGCCATGTCCTTATGCAACCTTACACGTTCCATGGCCATATGCCGATTCGTCCTGATACGTGCCGTTGCCATATCCTGACGGCGTGATGTGTCCCGACTCGTGTCATGGCCACGCCCGTCCTTGTCCTGCGACGTCCTGACTCGTGCCATGGCCTCGCCCTGCCATGTCCTTACGCGTCCTGACTCGAGCCATGGCCACGCCCTGCCATGTCCGAACGCGTCCTGACACGTGCCATGTCCTGACGCGTCCTGATGCGTCCCGACTCGTGCCATGGCCACGCCCTGCCATGTCCTGCGACAACCCGACTCGTGTCATGGAAATGCCCTGACATGTCCTGACACGCGCCATGGCCATGTCCTGATACATCCTGACACGTGCCATGTCCATGTCATGACGCGTCCTGATGCGTCCGGACTCGAACCATGGCTACGCCCTGCCATGTCCTGCGACTTCCCGACTCGTGAAATGGCAACGCCTACCATGTCCTAATGAGTCCTGACACGTGCCATGGCTATGTCCTGATGCATCCTATCACGTGTCGGGGACATGTCTTGTGACGTCTTGACTCGTGCCATGGCCACGTCCGGCCATGTCTTGAGATGTCCTGACTCAAGCCATGGCCACGCCTCGCCATGTCCTGACGCGTCCTAACACGTGCCATGTTCTGACGCGTCCTGGCACGTGCCATGGCCATTTTCTGATGCGTCCCGACTCTTGCCATGTCTTGACTCGTCCAACAACGTCCTGACTCGGGCCATGACCACGCCCTATCATGTCCTGAAACGTGCCATGGCCATGTCCTGCCGCGTCCTGACACGTGCCATGGCCATGTCCTAACACGTCCTGTGACGTCCTGACTCGTGCCATGGCCACGCCCTGTTATGTCCTGCGAAGTCCTGACCCTTGTCATGGCCATGTACTGACGCATCCTGCGATGTCCTAACTCGTGCCATTGCCACGACCTGCCATGTCCTAACGCATCCTGACACGTGCCATGTCCTGATACATCCTGACATGTGCCATGGCCATGTCATGATGCGTCCTGATGCGTCCCGACACGAACCATGGCTACGCCCTGCCATGTCCTGTGACGTCTTGACTCGTGCCATGGCCACGTCCTGTCATGTCCTGCGATGTCCTGACTCGTGCCATGGCCATGCCCTGAAATGTCCTGACGCGTCCTAACACGTGCCATGTCCTGACGCGTCCTGGCACGTGCCATGGCTATTTTCTGATGCGTCCCGACTCTTGCCATGTATTGACTCATCCATAAACGTCCTGACTCGTGCCATGACCACGCCCTATCATGTCCTGAAACGTGCCATGGCCATGTCCTGACACGTGCCATGGCCATGTCCTGACACGTCCTGCGGCGTCCTGACTCGTGCCATGGCCATACCCTGCCATGTCCTGTGACCTCCTGACTCGTGTCATAGCAACGCCCTGCCATGTCCTGACGCGTCCTAACACGTGTAATGGCCATGTTCTGGTGCGTCCTGACACGTGCCATGGCCATGTTATGATGCGCCCTTATACGTGCCATGGCCTGTCCTGAGGCGTCATGATACGTGTCATGGCCATATCCTGACGCGTCCCGACTCGTGCTATGGAAACTCCCTGCCATGTCTTGCGACGTCCTGACTCGTGCCATGGCAACGCGTTGCCATGTCCAGACGCGTCCTGCCTCGTGCCAAGGCCACGCCCTTCCTAACGCGTCCTGACAGGTGCCATATTCTGATGCGTCCTGACTGGCGCCATCGCCACACCCAGCCATGTCCTGTATCCTCCCGACTTGTGTCATGGCAACGCCATGCCATGTCCTGACGCGTCCTGACACTTGCCATGGCCATGTCCTGATGCATCTTGACACGTTCCGTGGCCATGTCCGGTGATGTATTGACTCGTGCCATGGCCACCTCCTGCCATGTCCTCCGATTCCTGACTGGTGCCATGGCCATGCCCTGCCATGTCCTGATGCATCCTAACACGTGCCATGTCCTGACGCGTCGTGATGCGTCTCGACTCGTGCCATGGCCACGCCCTGCCATGTTCTGTGACCTCCCGACTCGTGTCATAGCAACGCCCTGCCATGTTCTGTGACCTCCCGACTCGTGTCATAGCAATGCCCTGCCATGTCCTGACGCGTCCTGACACGTGCCATTGCCATATCTTGATGCGTCTCGACACGTGCCATGGCCATGTTATGATGCGTCCTGATTGGTGCCATGGCCATATCCTTATGCGTCCTGATGCGTCCCGACTCGTGCCATGGCCACGCCCTGCCATGTCCTGCGACGTCCTGACTTGTTCCATGGCCACGTCCTACCATGTCCTGATGCGTCTTGACTCGTGCCAGGGCCACGCCCTACCATGTCCTAACATGTCCTTACACGTGCCATGTCCTGACGCGTCCTGATGTGTCCCAACTCGTGCCATGGCCACGCCCTGCCATGTCCTGCAACCTCCCGACTCGTGTCATGGCAACGACCTGCCATGTCCTGATGCGTCCTGACACGCGCCACGGCCATTTCCTGATGCGTCCTAACACGTGCCATGGCCATGTCCTATGACATCTTGACTCGTGCTATGGCCATGTCCTGCGACGTGCTGACTCGTGCCATGGCCATGCCCTGCCATGTCCTGCGACCTCCCGACTCGTGTCATGGAAATTCCCTGCCATGTCTAGACGTGTCCTGACACGTGCCATGGCCATGTCCTTATGCGTCCTGACACGTGCCATGGCCATGTCCTGATGCGTCCTGATACGTGCCATGGCCAAATCCTGACGGTCCTGATGCGTCCCGACTCGTGCCAAGGCCACGCCCTGCCATGTCTTGCGACGTCCTGACTCGTGCCATGGCCACGCCCTGCCATGTCCTGACGCGTCCTGCCTCGTGCCAAGGCCACGCCCTGCCCTGTGTTAACGCGTCCTCCCGACTCGTGTCATTGCAATTCCATGCCACGTCCAGACACGTCCTAACACTTGCCATGGCCATGTCCTGATGCATCTTGACACGTGCCGTGGCCATGTCCGGCGATGTATTGACTCGTGCCATGGCCACGTCCTGCCATGTCCTTCGATGTCCTAACTCGTGCCATGGCCATGCCCTGCCATGTCTTGACGCATCCTAACACGTGCCATGTCCTGTCGCGTCCTGATGCGTCCCGAATCGTGCCATGACCACGCCCTGCATGTTTTGTGACCTCCGACTCGTGTCATAGCATCACCCTGCCATGTCCTGACGCGTCCTGACACGTGCCATGGCCATGTCTTGATGCGTCCCGACACGTGCCATAGCCATGTCTTGATGCGTCCAAATAGGTGCCATGGCCACATCCTGACGCGTCCTGATGCGTCCAGACTCGTGCCATGGCCACGCCTTGCCATGTCCTGCGACGTCCTGACTTGTGCCATGGCCACGTCCTACCATGTCCTGATGCGTCCTGACTCGTGCCATGTCCACGCCCTACCATGTCCTACGTGTCCTTACACGTGCCATGTCCTGACGCGTCTGATGCGTCCCGACTCGTGCCATAGCCACGCCCTGCCATGTCCTGTGTCCTCCCGACTCGTGTCATGGCAACGCCCTGGCATGTCGTGATGCGTCCTAATACGCGCCAAGGCCATTTCCTGTTGCGTCCTGACATGTGCCATGGCCATGTCCTATGACGTCTTGACTCGTGCCATGGCCACGTCCTGCCATGTCCTGCGCCGTCCTAACTCGTGCCATGGCCACGCCCTGCCATGTCCTGACGCATCCTAACACGTGATATGTCCTGACGCGTCCTGATGCGTCTTGACTCGTGCCATGGCCACGCCCTGCCATGTCCTGCGACGTCCTGGCTCGTGCCATGGCCACGTCCTACCGTGTCCTGATGCATCCTGACTCGTGCCATGGCCACGGCCTACCATGTCCTAACGTGTCCTTACACGTGCCATGTCCTGACGCGTCCCGACTCGTGCCATGGCCACGCCCTGCCATGTCCTGCGACCTCCCGAGTCGTGTCATGGAAATGCCCTGCCATGTCCAGACGCGTCCTAACACGCGCCATGACCATTTCCTGATGCGTCCTGACACGTGCCATGGCCATGTCATATGACGTCTTGACTCGTGACATGGCCACGTCCTGCCATGTCTTGCGACGTCCTGACTCGTGCCATGGCGACGCCCTGCCTTGTCTTGACGAGTCCTGACAAGTGCCATGTCCTGACGTGACCTGATGCGTCCCGACAAGTGCCATGGCCAAGCCCTGCCATGTCCTGCGACCTCCCGACTCGTTTCGTGGAAACTCCCAGCCATGTCCTGACGCGTCCTGACGCGTGCCATGGCCATGTCCGTATGCAACCTGACACTTGCCATGGTCATGTCCTGATGCGTCCTGATACGTGCCATGGCCATATCCTGACGGTCGTGATGCGTCCCGACTCGTGCCATGGCCACGCCCGTCCTTGTCCTGCGACGTCCTAACTCGTGCCATGGCCACGACCTGCCATGTCTTTACGCGTCCTGACTCGAGCCATGGCCATGCCCTATCATGTCCTAACGCGTCCTGACACGTGCCATGTCCAGACGTGTCCTGATGCATCCCACTCGTGCCATGGCCACGCCATGCCATGTCCTGCGACAACCTGACTCGTGTCATTGAAACGCCCTGACATGTCCTGAAACGCGCCATGGCCATGTCCAGATACATCCTGACACGTGCCATGGCCATGTCATGACGCGTCCTGATTCGTCCCGACTCGAACCATGGCTACCGCCTGCCATGTCCTGCGACTTCCTGACTCGTGACATGGTAACGCCATGCCATGTCCAAATGAGTCTTGACACGTGCCATGGCCATATCTTGATGCGTCCAATCACGTGTCGTGGCCATGTCTTGTGACGTCTTGACTTGTGCCATGGCCACGTCATGCCATGTCCTACGACGTCCTGACTCGTGCCATGGCCACGCCCTGCCATGTCCTGACGCGTCCTAACACGTGCCATGTCTCGACGTGTCCTGGCACGTGCCATGGCCATTTTCTGCCGCGTCCTGACACGTGCCATGACCACGCCCTACCATGTCCTGACACATGCCATGGCCATGTCTTGCGACATCTTGACTCGTGCCATGGCCACGCCCTGCCATGTCCTACGACGTCCTGACTCGTGCCATGGCCACGCCCTACCATGTCCTGACATTTTCTCACACGTGCCATGTCCTGACGCGTCCTGATGCATCCCGACTCGTGCCATGGCAACGCTCTGCCATGTCCTGTGACCTTCCGACTCGTGTCATAGCAACGCCTTCCATTTCCTGACGCGTCCTAACACGTGCCATGGCCATGTTCTGATGCATCCTGACACGTGCCATGGCCATGTTATGATGCGTCCTGTACGTTCCATGGCCATGTCCTGATGTGTCTTGATACGTGTCATGGCCATATCCTGACGCGTCTTGTTTCGTCCCAACTCGTGCCATGGAAACGCCCTGCCATGTCCTGCGCCGTTCTGACTCGTGCCATGGCAACGACCTGCCATGTCCTGACGCGTCCTGCCTCGTGCCAAGGCCACGCCCTGCCATGTCCTAACGCGTCCTGACAGGTGCCATGTCCTGATGCGTCCTGATGCGTCCCTAGTGGCGCCATCGCCACGCCCTGCCATGTTCTGTGGCTTCTCGACTCGTGTCATGGCAACGCCATGCCATGTCCTGACACGTCCTGACACTTGCCATGGCCTTGTCCTGATGCGTCTTGACACGTGCCGTGGCCGGCGATGTATTGACTCGTTCCATGGCCACGTCCTGCCATGTCCTCCGATGTCCTAACTTGTGCCATGGCCATGCCCATGGGTCTTGACGCATCCTAACACGTGCCATGTCCTGTTGCGTCCTGATGCATCCCGACTCATGCCATGGCCACGCCCTGCCATGTTGTGTCCCCTCCCGACTCGTGTCATAGCAACACCCTGCTATGTCCTGACGCATCCTGACACGTGCCATGGCCATGTCCTGATGCGTCTTGACACATGCCATGGCCATGTTATGATGCGTCCAGATAGGTGCCATGGCCATATCCTGACGCGTCCTGATGCGTCCCGACTCGTGCCATGGCCACGCCCTGCCATGTCCTGCGACGTCCTACCATGTCCTGATGCGTTCTGACTCGTGCTATGGCCACGCCCTACCATGTCCTACGTGTCCTTACACGTGCCATGTCCTAACGCGTCCTGATGCGTCCCGACTCGTGCCATGGCCACGCCCTACCATGTCCTGCGACCTCCCGACTCGTGTCATGGCAACGCCCTACCATGTCGTGATGCGTCCTGACACGCGCCAAGGCCATTTCCTGTTGCGTCCTGACACGTGCCATGGCCATGTCCTATGACGTCTTGACTCGTTCCATGGCCACGTCCTGCCATGTCCTGCACCGTCCTGACTCGTGCCATGGCCATGCCCTGCCATGTCCTAACGTATACTAAGACGTGCCATGTCCTGACGCGTCTTGATGCATCCTGACTCGTGCCATGGCCACGCCCTGCCATGTCCTGCGACGTCCTGACTCATTCGATGGCCCCGTCCTACCTTGTCCTGATGCGTCCTGACTTGTGCCATGGCCACCGCCTACCATGTCCAAACGTGTCCTTCACGTGCCATGTCCTGACGCGTCCTGATGCGTCCCGACTCGTGCCATGGCCACGCCATGCCATGTCCTGCGACCTCCCGATTCGTGTCATGGAAATGCCCTGCCGTGTCCAGACGCGTCCTGACATGCGCCATGACCATTTCCTGATGCGTCCTGACACGTGCCATGGCCATGTCCTGTGACGTCTTGACTCGTGACATGGCCACGTCCTGCCATGTCTTGCGACGTCCTGACTCGTGCCATGGCCACGCCCTGCCATGTCCTGACGAGTCCTGACACGTGCCATGTCCTGACGTGTCCTGATGCGTCGCGACAAGAGCCATGGCTATGCCCAACCATGTCCTGCGACCTCCTGACTCGTTTCATGGAAACGCCCTGCCATGTCCTGACGCGTCCTGACGCGTGCCATGGCCATGTCCTTATGCAACCTTACACGTTCCATGGCCATCTGCCGATTCGTCCTGATACGTGCCGTTGCCATATCCTGACGGTCGTGATACGTCCCGACTCGTGCCATGGCCACGCTCGTCCTTGTCCTGCGACGTCCTAACTCGTGCCATGGCCTCGCCCTGCCATGTCCATACGCGTCCTGACTCGAGCCATGGCCACGCCCTGCCATGTCCGAACGCGTCCTGACACGTGCCATGTCCTGACGCGTCCTGATGTGTCCCGACTCGTGCCATGGCCATGCCCTGCCATGTCCTGCGACAACCCGACTCGTGTTATGGACATGCCCTGACATGTCCTGACACGCGCCATGGCCATGTCCTGATACATCCTGACACGTGCCATGGCCACGCCCTACCATGTCCTGCGACCTCCCGACTCGTGTCATGGCAACGCCCTACCATGTCGTGACGCGTCCTGACACGCGCCAAGGCCATTTCTTGTTGCATCCTTACACGTTCCATGGCCATGTCCTATGACGTCTTGACTCGTTCCATGGCCACGTCCTGCCATGTCCTGCACCGTCCTGACTCGTGCCATGGCCATGCCCTGCCATGTCCTGACGTATACTAAGACGTGCCATGTCCTGACGCGTCTTGATGCATCCTGACTCGTGCCATGGCCACGCCCTACCATGTCCTGCGACGTCCTGACTCATGCGATGGCCCCGTCCTACCTTGTCCTGATGCGTCCTGACTTGTGCCATGGCCACCGCCTACCATGTCCAAACGTGTCCTTCACGTGCCATGTCCTGACGCGTCCTGATGCGTCCCGACTCGTGCCATGGCCACGCCCTGCCATGTCCTGCGACCTCCAGATTCGTGTCATGGAAATGCGCTGCCATGTCCAGACGCGTCCTGACATGCGCCATGACCATTTCCTGATGCGTCCTGACACGTACCATGGCCATGTCCTGTGACGTCTTGACTCGTGACATGGCCACGTCCTGCCATGTCTTGCGACATCCTGACTCGTGCCATGGCCACGCCCTACCATGTCCTGACAAGTCCTGACACGTGCCATGTCCTGACGTGTCCTGATGCGTCGCGACAAGAGCCATGGCTGTGCCCTACCATGTCCTGCGACCTCCTGACTCGTTTCATGGAAACGCCCTGCCATGTCCTGACGCGTCCTGACGCGTGCCATGGCCATGTCCTTATGCAACCTTACACGTTCCATGGCCATATGCCGATTCGTCCTGATACGTGCCGTTGCCATATCCTGACGGTCGTGATGCGTCCCGACTCGTGCCATGGCCACACCCGTCCTTGTCCTGCGACGTCCTGACTCGTGCCATGGCCTCGCCCTGCCATGTCCTTACGCGTCCTGACTCGAGCCATGGCCACGCCCTGCCATGTCCGAACGCGTCCTGACACGTGCCATGTCCTGACGCGTCCTGATGCGTCCCGACTCGTGCCATGGCCATGCCCTGCCATGTCCTGCGACAACCCGACTCGTGTCATGGAAATGCCCTGACATGTCCTGACACGCGCCATGGCCATGTCCTGATACATCCTGACACGTGCCATGCCCATGTCATGACGCGTCCTGATGCGTCCCGACTCGAACCATGGCTACGCCCTGCCATGTCCTGCGACTTCCCGACTCGTGAAATGGCAACGCCTACCATGTCCATATGAGTCCTGACACGTGCCATCGCCATGTCCTGATGCATCCTATCACGTGTCGTGGACATGTCCTGTGACGTCTTGACTCGTGCCATGGCCACGTCCGGCCATGTCGTGAGATGTCCTGACTCAAGCCATGGCCACGCCTCGCCATGTCCTGACGCGTCCTAACACGTGCCATGTCCTGACGCGTCCTGGCACGTGCCATGGCCATTTTCTGATGCGTCCCGACTCTTGCCATGTCTTGACTCGTCCAACAACGTCCTGACTCGGGCCATGACCACGCCCTATCATGTCCTGAAACGTGCCATGGCCATGTCCTGCCGCGTCCTGTCATGTGCCATGGCCATGTCCTAACACGTCCTGTGACGTCCTGACTCGTGCCATGGCCACGCCCTGCCATGTCCTGCGAAGTCCTGACCCTTGTCATGGCCATGTACTGACGCATCCTGCAATGTCCTAACTCGTGCCATTGCCACGACCTGCCATGTCCTAACGCATCCTGACACGTGCCATGTCCTGACACGTGCCATGTCCTGACGCGTCCTGATGCGTCCTAATGCGTCCCGACTCGTGCCATGGCCACGCCCGGCCATGTCCTGCGACAACCCGACTCGTGTCATGGAAACGCCCTGACATGTCCTGACACGCGCCATGGCCATGTCCTGATACATCCTGACACGTGCCATGGCCATGTCATGATGCGTCCTGATGCGTCCCGACACGAACCATGGCTACGCCCTGCCATGTCCTGTGACGTCTTGACTCGTGCCATGGCCACGTCCTGCCATGTCCTGCGATGTCCTGACTCATGCCATGGCCATGCACTGCCATGTCTTGACGCGTCCTAACACGTGCCATGTCCTGACGCGTCCTGGCACGTGCCATGGCTATTTCCTGATGCGTCCCGACTCTTGCCATGACTTGACTCATCCATAAACGTCCTGACTCGTGCCATGACCACGCCCTATCATGTCCTGAAACGTGCCATGGCCATGTCCTGCCACATCCTGACACGTGCCATGGCCATGTCCTGACACGTCTTGCGACGTCCTGACTCGTGCCATGGCCACGCCCTGCCATGTCCTGTGACCTCCTGACTCGTGTCATAGCAACGCCCTGCCATGTCCTGACGCGTCCTAACACGTGTAATGGCCATGTTATGGTGCGTCCTGACACGTGCCATGGCCATGTTATGATGCACCCTTATACGTGCCATGGCCATGTCCTGAGGCGTCATGATACGTGTCATGGCCATATCCTGACGCGTCCCGACTCGCGCTATGGCAACACCCTGCCATGTCCTGCGACGTCCTGACTCGTGCCATGGCAACAGCTTGCCATTTCCTGACGCGTCCTGCCTCGTGCCTAGGCCACGCCCTGCCATGTCCTAACGCGTCCTGACAGGTGCCATGTTCTGATGCGTCCTGACTGGCGCCATCGCCACGCCTAGCCATGTCCTGTATCCTCCCGACTCGTGTGATGGCAACGCCATGCCATGTCCTGACGCGTCCTGACACTTGCCATGGCCATGTCCTGATGCGTCTTCACACGTTCCGTGGCCATGTCCGGCGATGTATTGACTCGTGCCATGGCCACCTCCTGCCATATCCTCCGATTCCTGACTGGTGCCATGGCCATGCCCTGCCATGTCCTGATGCATCCTAACACGTGCCATGTCCTGACGCGTCCTGATGCGTCTCGACTCGTGCCATGGCCACGCCCTGCCATGTTCTGTGACCTCCCGACTCGTGTCATAGCAACGCCCTGCCATGTCCTGACGCGTCCTGACACGTGCCATTGCCATATCTTGATGTGTCTTGACACGTGCCATGGCCATGTTATGATGTGTCCTGATTGGTGCCATGGCCATATCCTTATGCGTCCTGATGCGTCCCGACTCGTGCCATGGCCACGCCCTGCCATGTTCTGCGACGTCCTGACTTGTTCCATGGCCACGTCCTACCATGTCCTGATGCGTCTTGACTCGTGCCAGGGCCACGCCCTACCATGTCCTAACATGTCCTTACACGTGCCATGTCCTGACGCGTCCTGATGCGTCCCAACTCGTGCCATGGCCACGCCCTGCCATGTCCTGCAACCTCCCGACTCGTGTCATGGCATGGACCTTCCATGTCCTGACGCGTCCTGACACGCGCCACGGCCATTTCCTGATGCGTCCTAACACGTGCCATGGCCATGTCCTATGACATCTTGACTCGTGCTATGGCCATGTCCTGCCATGTCCTGCGACGTGCTGACTCGTGCCATGGCCATGCCCTGCCATGTCCTGCGACCTCCCGACTCGTGTCATGGAAATGCCCTGCCATGTCCAGACGTGTCCTGACACGTGCCATGGCGCCATGGCCACGCCCTGCCATGTCCTGACGCATCCTGCCTCCTGCCAAGGCCACGCCCTGCCCTGTGTTAACGCGTCCTCCCGACTCGTGTCATTGCAATGCCATGCCACGTCCAGACACGTCCTGACACTTGCCATGGCCATGTCCTGATGCATCTTGACACGTGCCGTGGCCATGTCCGGTGATGTATTGACTCGTGCCATGGCCACGTCCTGCCATGTCCTTCGATGTCCTAACTCGTGCCATGGCCATGCCCTGCCATGTCTTAACGCATCCTAACACGTGCCATGTCATGTCGCGTCCTGATGCGTCCCGAATCGTGCCATGACCACACCCTGCCATGTTTTGTGACCTCCGACTCGTCTCATAGCAACGCCCTGCCATGTCCTGACGCGTCCTGACACGTGCCATGGCCATGTCTTGATGCGTCCCGACACGTGCCATGGCCATGTTATGATGCGTCCAAATAGGTGCCATGGCCACATCCTGACGCGTCCTGATGCGTCCAGACTCGTGCCATGGCCACGCCTTTGCCATGTCCTGTGATGTCCTGACTTGTGCCATGGCCACGTCCTACCATGTCCTGATGCGTCCTGACTCGTGCCATGGTCACGCCCTACCATCTCCTAACGTGTCCTTACACGTTCCATGTCCTGGCGCGTCCTGATGCGTCCTGACTCGTGCCATGGCCACGCCCTGCCATGTCCTGCGACCTCCCAATTCGTGTCATGGCAAAGCCCTGCAATGTCGTGACGTGTCCTGACACGCGCCAAGGCCATATACTGTTGCGTCCTGACACGTGCCATGGCCATATCCTATGACGTTTTGACTTGTGCCATGGCCACGTCCTGCCACGTCTTGCGCCGTCCTGATTCGTGCCATGGCCACGCCTTGCCATGTCCTGACGCATCCTATCACGTGCCATGTCCTAACGCGTCCTGATGCATCCTTACTCGTGCCATGGCCACGCCCTGCCATGTACTGCGACGTCCTGACTCGTGCCATGGCCACGTCCTACCATGTCCTGATGCGTCCTGACTCGTGCCATGGCCATGTCCTACCATGTCCTAACGTGTCCTTACACGTGCCATGTCCTGACGCGTCCCGACTCGTGCCATGGCCACGCCCTGCCATGTCCTGCGACCTCCCGAGTCGTGTCATGGAAATGCCCTGCCATGTCCAGACGCGTCCTAACACGCGCCATGACCATTTCCTGATGCGTCCTGACACGTGCCATGGCCATGTCATATGACGTCTTGACTCGTGACATGGCCACGTCCTGCCATGTCTTGCGACGTCCTGACTCGTGCCATGGCCACGCCCTGCCTTGTCCTGACGAGTCCTGACAAGTGCCATGTCCTGACGTGACCTGATGCGTCCCGACAAGTGCCATGGCCATGCCCTGCCATGTCCTGCGACCTCCCGACTCGTTTCATGGAAACTCCCTGCCATGTCCTGACGCGTCCTGACGCGTGCAATGGCCATGTCCGTATGCAACCTGACACTTGCCATGGCCATGTCCTGATGCATCCTGATACGTGCCATGGCCATATCCTGACGGTCGTGATGCGTCCGACTCGTGCCACAGCCACGCCCGTCCTTGTCCTGCGACGTCCTAACTCGTGCCATGGCCACGACCTGCCATGTCCATACACGTCCTGACTCGATCCATGGCCACGCCCTGTCATGTCCTAACGCGTCCTGACACGTGCCATGTCCTGACGCGTCCTGATGCATCCCGACTCGTGCCATGGCCGCGCCATGCCATGTCCTGCGACAACCCGACTCGTGTCATGGAAACGCCCTGACATGCCTTGAAACGCGCCATGGCCATGTCCAGATACATCCTGACACGTGCCATGGCCATGTCATGACGTGTCTTGATTCGTCCCGACTCGAACCATGGCTACCGCCTGCCATGTCCTGCGACTTCTTGACTCGTGACATGGTAACGCCATACCATGTCCAAATGAGTCTTGACACGTGCCATGGCCATGTCTTGATGCGTCCAATCACGTGTCGTGGCCATGTCCTGTGACGTCTTGACTTGTGCCATGGCCACGTCATGCCATGTCCTACGACGTCCTGACTCGTGCCATGGCCACGCCCTGCCATGTCCTGACGCGTCCTAACACGTGCCATGTCTCGACGCGTCCTGGCACGTGCCATGGCCATTTTCTGCCGCGTCCTGACACGTGCCATGACCACGCCCTATCATGTCCCGAAACGTGCCATGGCCATGTCCTGCCGCGTCCTGACACGTGCCATGGCCATGTCCTTACACGTCGTGCGACGTCGTGACTCGTGCCATGGCCACGCCCTGCCATGCCCTACCATCTCCTGACGCATTTTAACACGTGCCACGTCCTAACGCATCCTGATGCGTCCCGAATCGTGCCATGGCCACGCCCTGCCATGTCCTGTGACCTCCTGACTCGTGTCAGAGCAACGCCCTGCCATGTCCTGACGCGTCCTGACACGTGTTATGGCCATGTTCTGATGCGTCCTGACACGTGCCATGGCCACGCCCTGCCATGTCCTGCGACCTCCCGACTCGTGTAATGGCAACGCTCTGCCATGTCCTGCGACGTCCTGACTCGTGCCATGGCCACGTCCTGCCATGTCCTAACGCGTCCTGACTCGTGCCATGGCCACGCCCTACCATGTCGTAACGTGTCCTTACACGTTCCATGTCTTGACGCGTCCCGCTGCGTCCCGACTCGTGTCATGGCCACGCTTTTCCATGTCAAACAACGTCCCGACTCGTGTCATGGCAACGCCCTACCATGTCGTGACGCGTCTTGACATGCGCCATGGCCATGTCTTGATGCATTCTGACACGTGCCATGGCCATGTTATGATTCTTCCTGAAACATGCCATGGCCATGTCCTGATGCGTCCTGATACGTGTCATGGCCATGTCATGACGCGTCCTGATGCGTCCCGACTCGAACCATGGCTACGCCCTGCATTGACCTGCGACTTCCCGACTCGTGCCATGGCAACGCCATGCCATGTCCTGATGCGTCCTGACACATGCCATGGCCATGTCTTGATGCGTCCTATCAGGTGTCGTGGCCATGTCCTGCGATTTGACTCGTGCCATGGCCACGTCCTGCCATGTCATGCGACATCTTGACTCGTGCCATGGCCACGCCCTGCCATGTCCTGACGCGTCCTAACACGTGCCATGTCCTGACGCGTCCTGGCACGTGCCATTGCCATTTTCTGATGCGTCCCCACTCTTGCCATGTCTTGACTCGTCGTACGACGTCCTGACTCATGCCATGGCCACGCCCTGCCATGTCCGGAAATGTGCCATGGCCATGTCCTGCCGCGTCCTGACACGTGCCATGGCCATGTTCTGACACGTCCTGCGACGTCCTGACTCGTGCTATAGCCAAGCCCTGCCATGTCCTGCGACGTCCTGACCCTTGCCATGGCCATGTCCTTACGCGTCCTGTGAAGTCCTGACTCGTGCCATTCCCACGACCTGCAATGTCCTGATGCCTCCTAACACGTGCCATGGCCATGTCCTGACGCGTCCTGATGCGTCCCGACTCGTGCCATGGCCACGCCCTGCCATGTCCTACGACGTCCAGACTCATGCCATGGCTACGCCCTGCCATGTCATGACGCGTCCTGACACATGCCATGTCCTGACGCGTTCTGATGCGTCCCGACTCGTGCCATTGCCACGCCCTGCCATGTCCCACGACGTCCCGACTTATGCCATGGCCATGCCCTGCCATGTCCCGATGCATCCTGACACGCGACATGGCCATGTCCTGATGCCTCCTCACACGTGCCATGCCCATGTCCTGCGACGTCTTGACTCGTGCCTTGGTCACGCCCTGCCGTGTCCTATGACGTCCTAACTCATGCCATGGCCACGCCCTGCCATGTCCTGACGCGTTTTAACACGTGCCATGTCCTGACGCGTCCTGATGCGTCCCTACTCGTGCCATGGCCACGCCTTGCCATGTCCTGTGACTTCCCGACTCGTGTCATAGCAATGCCCTGCCATGTCTTTACGCGTCATGACACGTGCCATGGCCATGTCCTGATGCGTCCTGAGACGTGCCATGGCCATGTCCTGATGCGTCCTAACACGTGCCATTGCCATGTCCTGATGCGTCTTGATACGTGCCATGGCCATATCCTGACGGTCCTGATGCGTCCCGACTCGTGCCAAGGCCACGCCCTGCCATGTCCTGCGACGTCCTGACTCGTGCCATGGCCACGCCCTGCCATGTCCTGGCGCGTCCTCACTCGTGTCATGGACACGCCCTGCCATGTCCTAACGCGTCCTGACACGTGCCATGTCCTGACGCATTCTGATGCGTCCCGACTCGTGCCACGGCCACGCCCTGCCATGTCTTGCGACAACCTGACTCGTGTCATGGAAACTCCCTGACACGCGCCATGGCCATGTCCTGATATGTCCTGACACGTGCCATGGCCATGTCATGACGCGTTTTGATGCGTCACGACTCCAAACATGGCTACGCCCTGCCATGTACCGCGAATTACCGACTCGTGTCATGGCAAAGCCATGCCATGTCCTGATGTGTCCTGACACGTGCCATGGCCATGTCCCTATGCATCCTATTAGGTTTCGTGGGCATGTCCTGTGAAGTCTTATCTCGTGCCATGGCCACGTCCTGCCATGTCCTGCAACGTCCTGACTCGTGCCATGGCCACGCCCTGCCATGTCCTCACGCGTCTTAGCACCTGCCATGTCCTGACGCGTCATGGCACGTGTCATTACCATTTTCTGATGCGTCCCGACTCTTGCCATGTCTTGACTCGTCCTACGACGTCCTGACTCGTGCCATGGCCACGCCCTGCCATGTCAATAAACGTGCCGTGGACATGTCCTGCCGCATCCTGACACGTGCCATGGCCATGTCCTGACACGTCCTGCGACGTCCTGACTCGTGCCATGGCCACGCCCTGCCATGTCCTAAAACTTGCCATGGACATGTCCTGCCGCATCTTGACATATGCCATGGCCACGCCCTACCATGTCCAAACGTGTCCTTACACGTGCCATGTCCTGACGCGTCCCGATGCGTCCTGACTCGTGCCATGGCCACGCCCTGCCATGTCCTGCGACCGATCGACTCGTGTCATGGCAACGCCCTGCCATGCCCTGACGCGTCCTGACACGCGCCATGGCCATGTCCTGATGCATCCTGACACATGCCATGGCCATGTCTTGCGACATCTTGACTAGTGCCATGGCCACGCCTTGCCATGTCCTACGACGTCCTGACTCGTGCCATGGCCACGCCCTACCATGTCCTGACATTTTCTCACACGTGCCATGTCCTGACGCGTCCTGATGCATCCCGACTCGTGCCATGGCCACGCCCTGCCATGTCCTGTAACCTCCCGACTCGTGTCATAGCAACGCCTTCCATGTCCTGACGCGTCCTGACACGTGCCATGGCCATGTTCTGATGCGTCATGACACGTGCCATGGCCATGTTATGATGCGTCATGTACGTTCCATGGCCATGTACTGATGCGTCCTGATACGTGTCATGGCCATATCCTGACGCATCCTGATTCGTCCCAACTCGTGCCATGGAAACGCCCTGCCATGTCCTGCGTCGTCCTGACTCGTGGCATGGCAACGACCTGCCATGTCCTGACGCGTCCGGCCTCGTGCCAAGGCCACGCCCTGCCATGTCCTAACGCGTCTTGACATGTGCCATGTCCTGATGCGTTCCGACTGGCGCCATCGCCACGCCCTGCCATGTTCTGCGGCTTCCCGACTCATGTCATCGCAACGCCATGCCATGTTCTGACACGTCCTGACACTTGCCATGGCCTTGTCCTGATGCGTCTTGACACGTGCCGTGGCCGGCGATGTATTGACTCGTGCCATGGCCACATCCTGCCATGTCCTCCGATGTCCTAACTCGTGCCATGGCCATGCCCTGCCATGTCTTGACGCATCCTAACACGTGCCATGTCCTGTTGCCATGTCGTGACGCGTCCTGACACGCGCCAAGGCCATTTCCTGTTGCGTCCTGACACGTGCCATGGCCATGTCCTATGACGTCTTGACTCGTTCCATGGCAACGTCCTGCCATGTCCTGCACCGTCCTGACTCGTGCCATGGCCATGTCCTGCCATGTCCTGACGTATCCTAACACGTGCCATGTCCTGACGCGTCTTGATGCATCCTGACTCGTGCCATGGCCACGCCCTGCCATGTCCTGCGACGTCCTGACTCATGCGATGGCCACGTCCTACCTTGTCCTGATGCGTCCTGACTTGTCCCATGGCCACCGCCTACCATGTCCAAACGTGTCCTTCACGTACCATGTCCTGACGCGTCCTGATGCGTCCCGACTCGTGCCATGGCCACGCCCTGCCATGTCCTGCGACCTCCCGATTCGTGTCATGGAAATGCCCTGCCATGTCCAGATGCGTCCTGACATGCGCCATGACCATTTCCTGATGTGTCTTGTCACGTACCATGGCCATGTCCTGTGACGTCTTGACTCGTGAAATGGCCACGTCCTGCCATGTCTTGCAACGTCCTGACTCGTGCCATGGCCACGCCCTACCATGTCTTGACGAGTCCTGACACGTGCCATGTCCTGACGTGTCCTGATGCGTCGCGACAAGAGCCATGGCCATGCCCTACCATGTCCTGCGACCTCCCGACTCGTTTCATGGAAACGCCCTGCCATGTCCTGACGCGTCCTGACGCGTGCCATGGCCATGTCCTTATGCAACCTGACACTTGCCATGGTCATGTCCTGATGCGTCCCGACTCGTGCCATGGCCACGCCCGTCCTTGTCCTGCGACGTCCTGACTCGTGCCATGGCCTCGCCCTGCCATGTCCTTACGCGTCCTGACTCGAGCCATGGCCACGCCCTACCATGTCCGAATGCGTCCTGACACGTGCCATGTCCTGACGCGTCCTGATGCGTCCCGACTTGTGCCATGGCCACGCCCTGCCATGTCCTGCTACAACCCGACTCATGTCATGGAAATGCCCTAACATGTCCTGACACGCGCCATGGCCATGTCCTGATACATCCTCACACGTGCCATGTCCATGTCATGACGCGTCCTGATGCGTCCCGACTCGAACCATGGCTACGCCCTGCCATGTCCTGCGACTTCCCGACTCGTGACATGGCAACGGCTACCATGTCCTAATGAGTCCTGACACGTGCCATGGCCATGTCCTGATGCGTCCTATCACGTGTCGTGGCCATGTCCTGTGACGTCTTGACTCGTGCCATGGCCACGTCTGGCCATGTCGTGAGATGTCCTGACTCATGCCATGGCCCCGCCCCGCCATGTCCTGACGCGTCCTAACACGTGCCATGTCCTGACGCGTCTGGCACGTGCCATGGCCATTTTCTGATGCGTCCCGACTCTTGCCATGTCTTGACTCGTCCAACAACGTCCTGACTCGGGCCATGACGACGCCCTATCATGTCCTGAAACGTGCCATGGCCATGTCCTGCCGCGTCCTGACACGTGCCATGGCCATGTCCTTACACGTCCTGCGACGTCCTGACTCGTGCCATGGCCACGCCCTGCCATGTCCTGTGAAGTCCTGACCCTTGCCATGGCCATGTACTGACGCATCCTGCGACGTCCTAACTCGTGCCATTGCCACGCCCTGCCATGTTCTGCGGCTTCCCGACTCGTGTCATGGCAACGCCATGCCATGTTCTGACACGTCCTGACACTTGCCATGGCCTTGTCCTGATGCGTCTTGACACGTGCCGTGGCCGGCGATGTATTGACTCGTGCCATGGCCACATCCTGCCATGTCCTCCGATGTCCTAACACGTGCCATGGCCATGCCCTGCCATGTCTTGACGCATCCTAACACGTGCCATGTCCTGTTGCGTCCTGATGCGTCCCGACTCATGCCATGGCCACGCCCTGCCATGTTGTGTGACCTCCCGACTCGTGTCATAGCAACGCCCTGCTATGTCCTGATGCATCCTGACACGTGCCATGGCCATGTCCTGATGCATCTTGACACATGCCATGGCCATGTTATGATGCGTCCAGATAGGTGCAATGGCCATATCCTGACGCGTCCTGATGCGTCCCGACTCGTGCCATGGCCACGCCCTTCCATGTCCTGACGCGTCCAGCCTCTGTCTAAGTCCACGCCTTACCATGTACTAACGTGTTCTGACACGTGCCATGTCCTGATGCGTCCCGACTCGTGCCATGGCCACGCCTTGCAATGTCCTGCGACCTCCCCACTCGTGTCATGGCAAAGCCCTGCCATGTCGTGACGGTTCCTGACATGCGCCAAGGCCATTTCCTGTTGCGTTCTGACACGTGCCATGGCCATGTACTATGACGTCTTCACTCGTGCCATGTCCACGTCCTGCCACGTCCTGCGCCGTCCTGACTTGTGCCATGGCCACGCCCTGCCATGTCCTAACGCATCCTAACACGTGCCATGTCCTGACACGTCCTGATGCGTCCTGACTCGTGCCATGGCCACGCCCTGCCATGTCTGCGACGTCCTGACTCGTGCCATGGCCACGTCCTACCATGTCCTGATGCGTCCTGACACATGCCATGGCCATGTCCTTATGCGTCCTGACATGTGCCATGGCCATGTCCTGATGCATCCTGATACGTGCCATGGCCATATCCTGACACGTGCCATGTCCTGATGCGTCCCGACTCGTGCCATGGCCACGCCCTGCCATGTCCTGCGACCTCCCGATTCGTGTCATGGAAATGCCCTGCCATGTCCAGACGCATCCTGACATGCGCCATGACCATTTCCTGATGCGTCTTGACACGTACCATGGCCATGTCCTGTGACGTCTTGACTCGTGAAATGGCCACGTCCTGCCATATCTTGCAACGTCCTGACTCATGCCATGGCCACGCCCTACCATGTCCTGACGAGTCCTGACACGTGCCATGTCCTGACGCGTCCTGACGCCTGCCATGGCCATGTCCTTATGCAACCTTACACGTTCCATGGCCATATGCAAATTCTTCCTGATACGTGCTGTTGCCATATCCTGACGGTCGTGATGCGTCCCGACTCGTGCCATGGCCACGCCCGTCCTTGTCCTGCGATAACCCGACTCGTGTCATGGAAACGCCTGACATGTCCTGACACGCGCCATGGCCATGTCCTGATACATCCTGACACGTGCCATGGCCATGTCATGATGCGTCCTGATGCGTCCCGACACGAACTATGGCTACGCCCTGCCATGTCCTGTGACGTCTTGACTCGTTCCATGGCCACGTCCTGCCATTTCCTGCGATGTCCTGACTCGTGCCATGGCTATGCCCTGCCATGTCCTGACGCGTCCTAACACGTGCCATGTCCTGACGCGTCCTGGCACCTGCCATGGCCATTTTCTTATGCGTCCCGACTCTTTTCATGTCTTGACTCATCCATAAACGTCCTGACTCGTGCCATGACCATGCCCTATCATGTCTTGAAACGTGCCATGGCCATGTCCTGCCGCATCCTGACACGTGCCATGGCCATGTCCTGACACGTCCTGCGACGTCCTGACTCGTGCCATGGCCACGCCCTGCCATGTCCTGTGACCTCCCGGCTCGTGTCATTGCAATGCCCTGCCATGTCCTGACGCGTCCTAACACGTGTAATGGCCATGTTCTGGTGCGTCCTGACACGTGCCATGGCCATGTTATGATACGCCCTGATACGTGCCATGGCCATGTCCTGCCATGTCCTGACGGCGTCATAACACGTGCCATGACCTGACACGTCCTGATGCGTCCCGACTCGTTCTATGGAAACACCCTTCCATGTCCTGCGACGTCCTGACTCGTGCCATGGCAACGCCTTGCCATGTCCTGACGCGTCCTGCCTCGTGCCAAGGCCACGCCCTGCCATGTCCTAACGCGTCCTGACAGGTGCAATGTTCTGATGCGTCCTGACTGGCGCCATCACCACGCCCAGCCATGTCGTGTATCCTCCCAACTCGTGTCATGGCAACGCCATGCTATGTCCTGACGCGTCCTGACACTTGCCATGGCCATGTCCTGATGCGTCTTGACACGTGCCGTGGCCATGTCCGGCGATGTATTGACTCGTGCCATGGCCACCTCCTGCCATGTCCTTCGATTCCTAACTGGTGCCATGGCCATGCCCTGCCATGTCCTGATGCATCCTAACACGTGCCATGTCCTGACGCATCCTGATGCGTCTCGACTCGTGCCATGGCCACGCCCTACCATGTTCTGTGACCTCCCAACTCGTGTCATAGCAACGCCCTGCCATGTCCTGACGCGTCCTGACACGTGCCATTGCGATATCCTGATGCGTCTCGACACGTGCCATGGCCATGTTATGATGCGTCCTGATTGGTGCCATGGCCATATCCTTATGCGTCCTGATGCGTCCCGACTCGTGCCATGGCCATGTCCTGCGACGTCCTGACTTGTTCCATGGCCACGTCCTACCATGTCCTGATGCGTCTTGACTCATGCCAGGGCCACGCCCTTCCATGTCCTAACATGTCCTTACACGTGCCATGTCTTGACGCGTCCTGATGCGTCCCAACTCGTGCCATGGCCACGCCCTGCCATGTCCTGCAACATCCCGACTCGTGTCATGGCAACGACCTGCCATGTCGTTACGCGTCCTGACACGCGCCACGGACATTTCCTGATGCGTCTTAACACGTGCCATGGCCATGTCCTATGACATCTTGACTCGTGCTATGGCCATGTCCTGCCATGTCCTGCGACGTGCTGACTCGTGCCATGGCCATGCCCTGCCATGTCCTGCGACCTCCCGACTCGTGTCATGGAAACGCCCTGCCATGTCCAGATGTGTCCTGACACGTGCCATGGCCATGTCCTTATGCGTCCTGACACGTGCCATGGCCATGTCCTGATGCGTCCTGATACGTGCCATGGCCATATCCTGACGGTCCTGACGCGTCCCGACTCGTGCCAAGGCCACGCCCTGCCATGTCCTGCGACGTCCTGACTCGTGCCATGGCCATGCCCTGCCATGTCCTGACGCGTCCTGCCTCGTGCCAAGGCCACGCCCTGCCCTGTCCTAACGCGTCCTCTCGACTCGTGTCATTGCAATGCCATGCCACGTCCAGACACGTCCTGACACTTGCCATGGCCATGTCCTGATGCATCTTGACACGTGCCGTGGCCATGTCTGGCGATGTATTGACTCGTGCCATGGCCACGTCCTGCCATGTCCTCGGATGTCCTAACTCGTGCCATGGCCATGCCCTGCCATGTCTTGACGCATCCTAACACGTGCCATCTCCTGTCGCGTCCTGATGCGTCCCGAATCGTGCCATGACCACGCCCTGCCATGTTTTGTGACCTCCCGACTCGGGTCATAGCAACGCCCTGCCATGTCCTGACGCGTCCTGACACGTGCCATGGCCATGTCTTGATGCGTCCCGACACGTGCCATGGCCATGTTATGATGCGTCCAAATAGGTGCCATGGCCACATCCTGACGCGTCCTGATGCGTCCCGAATCGTGCCATGGCCACGCCTTGCGATGTCCTACGACGTCCTGACTTGTACCATGGCCACGTCCTACCATGTCCTGATGCGTCCTAACTCGTGCCATGGCCACGCCCTACCAAGTCCTACGTGTCCTTACACGTGCCATGTCCTGACGCGTCTGATGCGTCCCGACTCGTGCCATGGCCACGTCCTGCCATGTTCTGCGTCCTCCCGACTCGTGTCATTGCAACGCCCTGCCATGTCGTGATGCGTCCTAACACGCGCCAAGGCCATTTCCTGTTGCATCCTGACACGTGCCATGGCCATGTCCTATGACGTCTTGACTCGTGCCAAGGCCACGCCCTGCCCTGTCCTAACGCGTCCTCTCGACTCGTGTCATGGCAACGCCATGCCAAGTCCTGACACGTCTTGACACTTGCCATGGCCATGTCCTGATGCGTCTTGACACGTGCCGTGGCCATGTCCGGCGATGTATTGACTCGTGCCATGGCCACGTCCTGCCATGTCCTCCGATGTCCTAACTCGTGCCATGGCCATGCCCTGCCATGTCTTGACGCATCCTAACACGTGCCATGTCCTCACGCGTTCTGATGCGTCCCGACTTGTGCCATGGCCACGCCCTGCCATGTTCTGTGACCTCCCGACTCGTGTCATAGCTACGCCCTGCCATGTCCTGACGCGTCCTGACACGTGCCATGGCCATGTCGAGATGCGTCCCGACACGAGCCATGGCCATGTTATGATGCGTCCTGATAGGTGCCATGGCCATATCCTGACGCGTCCTGGTGCGTCCCGACTAGTGCCATGGCCACGCCTTGCGATGTCCTACGACGTCCTGACTTGTACCATGGCCACGTCCTACCATGTCCTGATGCGTCCTAACTCGTGCCATGGCCACGCCCTACCAAGTCCTACGTGTCCTTACACGTGCCATGTCCTGACGCGTCTGATGCGTCCCGACTCGTGCCATGGCCACGTCCTGCCATGTTCTGCGTCCTCCCGACTCGTGTCATTGCAACGCCCTGCCATGTCGTGATGCGTCCTAACACGCGCCAAGGCCATTTCCTGTTGCATCCTGACACGTGCCATGGCCATGTCCTATGACGTCTTGACTCGTGCCAAGGCCACGCCCTGCCCTGTCCTAACGCGTCCTCTCGACTCGTGTCATTGCAATGCCATGCCACGTCCAGACACGTCCTGACACTTGCCATGGCCATGTCCTGATGCATCTTGACACGTGCCGTGGCCATGTCTGGCGATGTATTGACTCGTGCCATGGCCACGTCCTGCCATGTCCTCGGATGTCCTAACTCGTGCCATGGCCATGCCCTGCCATGTCTTGACGCATCCTAACACGTGCCATCTCCTGTCGCGTCCTGATGCGTCCCGAATCGTGCCATGACCACGCCCTGCCATGTTTTGTGACCTCCCGACTCGGGTCATAGCAACGCCCTGCCATGTCCTGACGCGTCCTGACACGTGCCATGGCCATGTCTTGATGCGTCCCGACACGTGCCATGGCCATGTTATGATGCGTCCAAATAGGTGCCATGGCCACATCCTGACGCGTCCTGATGCGTCCCGAATCGTGCCATGGCCACGCCTTGCGATGTCCTACGACGTCCTGACTTGTACCATGGCCACGTCCTACCATGTCCTGATGCGTCCTAACTCGTGCCATGGCCACGCCCTACCAAGTCCTACGTGTCCTTACACGTGCCATGTCCTGACGCGTCTGATGCGTCCCGACTCGTGCCATGGCCACGTCCTGCCATGTTCTGCGTCCTCCCGACTCGTGTCATTGCAACGCCCTGCCATGTCGTGATGCGTCCTAACACGCGCCAAGGCCATTTCCTGTTGCATCCTGACACGTGCCATGGCCATGTCCTATGACGTCTTGACTCGTGCCAAGGCAAAGTCCTGCCATGTCCTGCGCTGTCCTAACTCGTGCCATGGCCACGCCCTGCCATGTCCTGACGCATCCTAACACGTGCCATGTCCTGACGCGTCCTGACTCGTGCCATGGCCACGCCCTGCCATGTCCTGCGACGTCTTGACTCGTGCCATGGCCACGTCCTACAGTGTCCTGATACATCCTGACTCGTGCCAAGGCCACGGCCTACCATGTCCTAACGTGTCCTTACACGTGCCATGTCCTGACGCGTGCCGACTCGTGCCATGGCCACGCCCTGCCATGTCCTGCGACCTCTCGAGTCGTGTCATGGAGATGCCCTGCCATGTCCAGACGCGTCCTGACACGCGCCATGACCATTTCCTGATGCATCCTGACACGTGCCATGGCCATGTCATATGACGTCTAAACTCGTGTTATGGCCACGTCCTGCCATGTCTTGCGACGTCCTGACTCGTGCCATGGCCATGCCCTGCCTTGTCCGGACGAGTCCTAACAAGTGCTATGTCCTGACGTGTCCTGATGCGTCCCGACAAGTGCCATGGCCATGCCCTGCCATGTCCTGCGACCTCCCGACTCGTTTCATGGAAACTCCCTGCCAATTCCTGACGCGTCCTGACGCGTGCCATGGTCATGTCCGTATGCAACCTGACACTTGCCATGGTCATGTCCTGATGCGTCCTGATACGTGCCATCGCCATATCCTGACGGTCGTGATGCCTCCCGACTCGTGCCATGGCCACGCCCGTCCTTGTCCTGCGACGTCCTAACTCGTGCCATGGCCACGACCTGCCATGTCCTTACGCGTCCTGACTCGATCCATGGCCGTGCCCTGTCATGTCCTAACGTATCCTGACACGTGCCATGTACTGACGCGTCCTGATGCGTCCTGATGCATCCCGACTCGTGCCATGGCCACGCCATGCCATGTCCTGCGACAACCTGATACGTGTCATGGAAACGCCATGACATGTCCTGAAACGCGCCATGGCCATGTCCAGATACATCCTGACACGTGCCATGGCCATGTCATGACGCGTCCTGACGCATTTTAACACGTGCCACGTCCTAACGCGTCCTGATGCGTCCCGAATTGTGCCATGGCCATGCCCTGCCATGTCCTGTGACCTCCTGACTCGTGTCAGAGCAACGCCCTGCCATGTCCTGAGGCATCCTGACACGTGTTATGGCCATGTTCTGATGCGTCCTGACACGTGCCATGGCCATGTTATGATGCGCCCTGATACGTGCCATGGCCATGTCCTGATGCGTCATGATACGTGTCATGGCCATATCCTGACGCGTCCTAATGCGCCCCGACTCGTGCTATGGAAACGCCCTGCCATGTCCTGCGACCTCCCGACTCGTGTCATGGCAACGCCATGCCATGTCCTGACGCGTCTTGACACTTGCCATGGCCATGTCCTGATGCGTCTTGACAAGTGCCGTGGCCATGTCCGGCGATGTATTGACTCGTGCCATGGCCACGTCCTGCCATGTTCTCCGACGTCCTGACTCGTTCCATGGCCATGCCCTGCCATGTCCTGACGCATCCCAACACGTGCCATGTCCTGACGCATCCTGATGCGTCCCGATTCGTGCAACGGCCACGCCCTGCCATGTTCTGTGACCTCCCAACTCATGTCATACCAATGCCCTGCCATGTCCTGACACGTCCTGACACGTGTCATGGCCTTGTCCTGATGCGTCCCGACACGTGCCATGGCCATGTTATGATGCGTCCTGATTGGTGCCATGGCCATATCCTAGCGCGTCCTGATGCGTCCCGACTCCTGCCATGGCCACGCCCTGCCATGTCCTACGACGTCCTGACTTGTGCCATGGCCACGTCCTACCATGTCCTGATGCGTCTTGACTCGTGCCAGGACCACGCCCTACCATGTCCTAACAAGTCCTTACACGTGCCATATCTTGACGCATCCTGATGCGTCCCGACTCGTGCCATGGCCACGCCCTGCCATGTCCTGCGACCTCCCGACTCGTGTCATGGCAACGCCCAGACATGTCCTAATGCGTTCTGACACGCGCCACGGCCATTTCCTGATGCGTCCTAACACGTGCCATGGCCATGTCCTATGACGTCTTGACTCGTGCTATGGCCACGTCCTGCCATGTCCTGCGACGTCCTGACTCGTGCCATGGCCACGCCCTGCCATGTCCTAACGTGTCCTGATGCGTCCCGACTAGTGCCATGGCCACGCCCTGCCATGTCCTGCGACCTCCTGACTCGTGTCATGGAAACGCCCTGCCATGTCCAGACGTGTCCTGACACGTGCCATGCCCATGTCCTTATGCGTCCTGACACGTGCCATGGCCATGTCCTGATGCGTCCTGATACGTGCCATGGCCATATCCTGACGGTCCTGATGCGTCCCGACTCGTGCCAAGGCCACGCCCTGCCATGTTCTGCGACGTCCTGACTCATGCCATGGCCACGGCCTGACGCGTCGTGACGCACCTGACTCGTATCATGGACACGCCCTGCCATGTCCTAACGCGTCCTGACACGTGCCATGTCCTGACGCGTCCTGATGCGTCCTGATGCGTCCCGACTCGTGCCATGGCCACCCCCTGCCATGTCCTGCGACAACCCGACTCGTGTCGTGGAAACTCCCTGACATGTCCTGACACGCGCCATGGCCATGTCCTGATACGTCCTGACACGTGCCATGGCCATGTCATGACGCGTCCTTTGCGTCCTGACTCGTGCCATGGCCATGCCCTGCCATGTCCTGACGCATCCTAGCACGTGCCATGTCCTGACGCGTCCTGATGCGTCCCGACTCGTGCCACGGCCACGCCCTGCCATGTTCTGTGACCTCCCAACTCATGTCGTACCAACGCCCTGCCATATCCTGACGCGTCCTGACACGTGCCATGGCCTTGTCCTGATGCGTCCCGACACGTGCCATGGCCATGTTATGATGCGTCCTGATTGGTGCCATGGCCATATCCTAACGCGTCCTGATGCGTCCCGACTCCTGCCATGGCCACGCCCTGCCATGTCCTGCGACGTCCTGACTTGTGCCATGGCCACGTCCTACCATGTCCTGATGCGTCTTGACTCGTGCCAGGGCCATGCCCTACCATGTCCTAACATGTCCTTACACGTGCCATGTCCTGACGCGTCCTGATGCGTCCCGACTCGTGCCATGGCCACGCCCTGCCATGTCCTGCGACCTCCCGACTCGTGTCATGGCAACGCCCTGCCATGTCCTGACGCGTCCTGACACGCGCCACGGCCATTTCCTGATGCGTCCTTACACGTGCCATGGCCAATATGACGTCTTGACTCGTGCTATGGCCACGTCCTGCCATGTCCTGCGACGTCCTGACTCGTGCCATGGCCACGCGCTTCCATGGCCACGCCCTGCCATGTCCTGACATGTCCTGATGCGTCCCGACTAGTGCCATGGCCACGCCCTGCCATGTCCTGCGACCTCCTGACTCGTGTCATGGAAACGCCCTGCCATGTCCAGACGTGTCCTGACACGTGCCATGCCCATGTCCTTATGCGTCCTGACACGTGCCATGGCCATGTCCTGATGCGTCCTGATACGTGCCATGGCCATATCCTGACGGTCCTGATGCGTCCCGACTCGTGCCAGGCCACGCCCTGCCATGTCCTGCGACGTCCTGACTCGTGCCATGGCCACGCCCTGACGCGTCTTGATGCGTCCCGACTCGTGCCATGGCCACCCCCTGCCATGTCCTGCGACAACCCGACTCGTGTCATGGAAACTCCCTGACATGTCCTGACACGTGCCATGGCCATGTCCTGATATGTCCAGACACGCGCCATGGCCATGTACTGCGACTTCCCGACTCGTGTCATGGCAACGCGATGCCCTGTCCTGATGTGTCCTGACACGTGCCATGGCCATGTCCCTATGCGTCCTATCAGGTTTCGTGGCCATGTCCTGCGATGTCTTATCTCGTGTCATGGCTACGTCCTGCCATGTCCTGCGACGTCCTGACTCGTGCCATGGCCACGCCCTGCCATGTCCTGACGCGTCCTGACTCGTGCCATGTCCATGCCCTGCCATGTCCTGCGACGTCCTGACCCTTGCCATGGCAATGTCCTGACGCGTCCTGCCAAGGCCACGCCCATCCATGTCCTGACGCGTCCTAACACGTGCCATGTCCTGACGCGTCCTGATGCGTCCCGACTCGTGCCATGGCCACGCCTTGCCATGTCCTGCGACCTCTTGACTCGTGTCATGGCAACGCCCTGCCATGTCCTGACGCATCATGACACGTGTCACGGCCATGTCCTAATGCGTCCTGAGACATGACATGGCCATGTCGTGATACGTGCCATGGCCCTGCCCTGCCATGTCCTGCGACCTCCCGACTCGTGTCATGGCAACCCCCTCCGACGTCCTGACTCGTGCCATGGCGACGTCCTGCCATGTCCTGATGCATCCTGACTTGTGCCAAGGCCACGCCCTACCATGTCCTAACGTGTCCTTACACGTGCCATGTCCTGACGCGTCCCGACTCGTGCCATGGGCACACCCTTCCATGTCCTACGACCTCCCTACTCGTGTCATGGTAATGCCCTGCACTGTCCTGACGCGTCCTGACACGCGCCATGGCCATGTCTTGATGTGTCCTGACACGTGCACTGGCCATGTTATGATTCTTCCTGAAACGTGCAATGGCCATGTCCTAATGCATCCTGATACATGTCATGGCCATGTCATGACGCGTCCTGATGCGTCCCAACTCAAACCATGTCTACGCCCTGCCATGTCCTGCGACTTCCTAACTTGTGCCATGGCAACGCCATGCCATGTCCTAAGCGTCCTGACACGCGCCATGGCCATGTCTTGATGCGTCCTATCAGGTGCCGTGGCCATGTCCTGCGATTTGACTCATGCCATGGCCACGTCCTGCCATGTCCTGCGACATCCTGACTCTTGCCATGGCCACGCCCTGCCATGTCCTGAAACGTGCCATGGCCATGTCCTGCCGCATCCTGACATGTGCCATGGCCTTGTCCTGACACATCCTGCGACGTCCTGACCCTTGCCATGGCCATGTCTTGACGCGTCCTGCGAAGTCCTGACTCGTGCCATTCCCACGACCTGCAATGTCCTGATGCGTCCTGACACGTACCATGGCCATGTCCTGACGCGTCCTGATGCGTCCCGACTCGTGCCATGGCCACGCCCTGCCACGTCCTAGACGTCCAGACTCATGCCATGGCTACGCCCTGCCATGTCCTGATGCGTCTTGACACGTGCCATGTCTTGACGCGCCTGATGCGTCCCGACTCGTGCCATGGCCATGCCCTGCCATGTCCTACGACGTCCTGACTCATGCCATGGCCACGTCCTGCCATGTCCTGGTGCGTCTTGACACGCGCCATTGCCATGTCCTGATGCATCCTGACACGTGCCATGGCCATGTCCTGCGGCGTCTTGACTCGTGCCTTGGTCACGCCCTGCCATGTCCTATGACGTCCTGACTCGTGCCATGGCCACGCCGTGCCATGTCTTGACGCGTCCTAACACGTGCCATGTCCTGACGCGTCCTGATGCGTCCCGACTCGTTCCATGGCCACGACCTGCCATGTCCTGTGACATCCCGACTCGTGTCATAACAATGCCCTGCCATGTCCTGACGCGTAGTGACACGTGCCATGTCCATGTCCTGATGCGTCCTGAGACGTACCATGGCCATGTCCTGTTACGTGCCATGGCCACGTCCTGCCATGTCGTGACGCGTCCTGACACCCGTCAAGGCCATTTCGTGTTGCGTCCTGACACGTGCCATGGCCATGTCCTATGACGTCTTGACTCGTGCCATGGCTACGTCCTGCCATGTCCTGCGCCGTCCTAACTCGTGCCATGGCCACGCCCTGCCATGTCCTGACGCGTCCTAACACGTGCCATGTCCTGACGCGTCCTGATGCGTCCCGACTCGTTCCATGGCCACGCCCTGGCATGTCCTGTGACATCCCGACTCGTGTCATAACAATGCCCTGCCATGTCCTGGCGCGTAGTGACACGTGCCATGTCCATGTCCTGATGCGTCCTGAGACGTACCATGGCCATGTCCTGTTACGTGCCATGGCCACGTCCTGCCATGTCGTGACGCGTCCTGACACGCGCCAAGGCCATTTCCTGTTGCGTCCTGACACGTGCCATGGCCATGTCCTATGACGTCTTGACTCGTGCCATGGCTACGTCCTGCCATGTCCTGCGCCGTCCTAACTCGTGCCATGGCCACGCCCTGCCATGTCCTGACGCGTCCTAACACGTGCCATGTCCTGACGCGTCCAAATGCGTCCCGACTCGTTCCATGGCCACGCCCTGGCATGTCCTGTGACATCCCGAATCGTGTCATAACAATGCCCTGCCATGTCCTGACGCGTAGTGACACGTGCCATGTCCATGTCCTGATGCGTCCTGAGACGTACCATGGCCATGTCCTGTTACGTGCCATGGCCACGTCCTGCCATGTCGTGACGCGTCCTGACACGCGCCAAGGCCATTTCCTGTTGCGTCCTGACACGTGCCATGGCCACGCCCTGCCATGTCCTGACGCATCCTAACACGTGCCATGTCCTGACGTGTCCTGATGCGTCCTGACTTGTGCCATGGCCACACCCTGCCATGTCCTGCGACGTCCTGACTCGTGCCATAGCCACGTCCTATCGTGTCCTGATGCATCCTGACTCGTGCCATGGCCACGGCCTACCATGTCCTAACGTGTCCTTACACGTGCCATGTCCTGACGCATCCCGACTCGTGCCATTGCCACGCCCTGCCATGTCCTGCGACCTCCCGACTCGTGTCATGGAAATGCCCTGCCATGTCCTGACGCGTCCTGACACGCGCCATGGCCATTTCCTGATGCGTCCTGACACGTGCCATGGCCATGTCCTGTGACGTCTTGACTCGTGACATGGCCACGTCCTGCCATGTCTTGCGACGTCCTGACTCGTGCCATGGCCATGCCTTGCCATGTCCTGACGAGTGCCACGTCCTGACAAGTGCCATGTCCTGATGTGTCCTGATGCGTCCCGACAAGTGTCATAGCCATGCCCTGCCATGTCCTGCGACCTCCCGACTCATTTCATGGAAACTCCCTGCCATGTCCTGATGCGTCCTGACGCGTGCCATGGCCATGTCCTTATGCAACCTGACACTTGCCATGGCCATGTCCTGAAATGTCCTGATACGTGCCATGGCCATATCCTGACGGTCGTGATGTGTCCCGACTCGTGCCATGGCCACGCCCGTCCTTGTCCTGCGACGTCCTAACTCGTGCCATGGCCACGACCTGCCATGTCCTTCCGCGTCCTGACTCGATCCATGGCCACGCCCTGTCATGTCCTAACGCGTCCTGACACGTGCCATGTCCTAACGCGTCCTGATGCGTCCTGATGCATCCCGACTCGTGCCATGGCCACGCCCTGCCATGTCCTGCGACAACCCGACTCGTGTCATGGAAACGCCCTGACATGTCCTGACACGCGCCATGGCCATGTCCAGATACATCCTGACACGTGCCATGGCCATGTCATGACGCGTCCTGATGCGTTCCGACTCGAACCATGGCTACCGCCTGCCATGTCCTGCGACTTCCCGACTCGTGACATGGTAACGCCATGCCATGTCCTAATGAGTCCTGACACGTGCTATGGCCATGTCTTGATGCGTCCTATCACGTGTCGTGGCCATGTCCTGTGACGTTTTGACTCGTGCCATGGCCACGTCATGCCATGTCCTGCGACATCCTAACTCGTGCCATGGCCACGCCCTGCCATGTCCTGACGCGTCCTAACACGTGCCATGTCCTGACGCGTCCTGGCACGTGCCATGGCCATTTTCTGCCGCGTCCTGACACGTGCCATGACCACGCCCTATCATGTCCTGAAACGTGCCATGGCCATGTCCTGCCGCGTCCTGACACGTGCCATGGCCATGTCCTTACACGTCCTGCGACATCCTGACTCGTGCCATGGCCACGCCCTGCCATGCCCTACCATGTCCTGACGCATTTTAACCCGTGCCACGTCCTGACGCGTCCTGATGCGTCCCGAATCGTGCCATGGCCACGCCCTGCCATGTCTTGTCACATCCTGACTCGTGTCAGAGCAACGCCCTGCCATGTCCTGACGCGTCCTAACACGTGTTATGGCCATGTTCTGATGCGTCCTGACACGTGCCATGGCCATGTTATGATGCGCCCTGATACGTGCCATGGCCATGTCCTGATGCGTCATGATTCGTGTCATGGCCATATCCTGACGCGTCCTAATGCGTCCCGACTCGTGCCATGGAAAGGCCCTGCCATGTCCTGCGACGTCCTGACTCGTGCCATGTCAACGCCCTGCCATGTCCTGACACGTCCTGCCTCGTGCCAAGGCCACGCCCAGCCATGTCCTAACGCATCCTGGCAGGTGGCTTGTCCTGACAAGCCCTGATGCGTCCCGACTGGCGCCATCGCCACGCCCTGCAATGTCCGGAGACCTCCCGACTCGTGTCATGGCAACGCCATGCCATGTCCTGACGCGTCCTGACACTTGCCATGGCCATGTCCTGATGCGTCTTGACACGTGCCGTGGCCATGTCCGGCGATGTATTGACTCGTGCCATGGCCACGTCCTGCCATGTTCTCCGACGTCCTGACTCCTGCCATGGCCATGCCCTGCCATGTCCTGACGCATCCTAACACGTGCCATGTCCTGACGCGTCCTGATGCGTCCCGACTCGTGCCACGGCCACGCCCTGCCATGTTCTGTTACCTCCCAACTCGTGTCGTACCAATGCCCTGCCATGTCCTGACGCGTCCTGACACGTGCCATGGCCTTGTCCTGATGCGTCCCGACACGTGCCATGGCCATGTTATGATGCGTCCTGATTGGTTCCATGGCCATATCAAAACGCGTCCTGATGCGTCCCGACTCCGTCCATGGCCACGCCCTGCCATGTCCTGCGACGTCCTGACTTGTGCCATGGCCACGTCCTACCATGTCCTGATGCATCTTGACTCGTGCCAGGGCCACGCCCTACCATGTCCTAACATGTCCTTACACGTGCCATGTCCTAACGCGTCCTGATGCGTCCCGACTCGTGCCATGGCCACGCCCTGCCATGTCCTGCGACCTCCCGACATTGTCATGGCAACGCCCTGCCATGTCATGATGCGTCCTGACACGCGCCACGGCCATTTCCTGATGCGTCCTAACACGTGCCATGGGCATGTCCTATGACGTCTTGACTCGTGCTATGGCCACGTCCTGCCATGTCCTGCGACGTCCTGACTCGTGCTATTGCGACGACCTTCAATGTCCTGACGCGTCCTGACACGTGTTATGTCCTGACGCGTCCTGATGCGTCCCGACTAGTGCCATGGCCACGCCCTGCCATGTCCTGCGACCTCCTGACTCGTGTCATGGAAACGCCCTTCCATGTCCAGACGTGTCCTGACACGTGCCATGCCCATGTCCTTATGCGTCCTGACACGTGCCATGGCCATGTTCTGATGCGTTCTGATACGTGCCATGGCCATATCCTGACGGTCCTCATGCGTCCCGACTCGTGCCAAGCCCACGCCCTACCATGTCCTGCGACGTCCTGACTCGTGCCATGGCCACGCCCTGACGCGTCGTGACGCGTCCTGACACGTATCATGGACACGCCCTGCCATGTCCTAACGCGTCCTGACACGTGCCATGTCCTGACGTGTCCTGATGCGTCCTGATGCGTCCCAACTCGTGCCATGGCCACCCCCTGCCATGTCCTGCGACAACCAGACTCGTATCATGGAAACTCCCTGACATGTCATGACACGCGCCATGGCCATGTCCTGATACGTCCTGACACGTGCCATGGCCATGTCGTGATATGTGCCATTGCCCCGCCCCGCCATGTCCTGACTTGCGCCATGGCCACGCCCTGCCATGTCCTGACGTGTCCTGATGCGTCCTCACACGTGCCATGTCCTGATGCCTCCTGATGCATACTGACTCGTGCCACGGCCACGCCCTACCATGTTCTGTGACCTCCCAACTCATGTCGTACCAACGCCCTGCCATGTCCTGACGCGTCCTGACACGTGCCATGGCCTTGTCCTGATGCGTCCCGACACGTGCCATGGCCGACTCCTGCCATGGCCATATCCTAACTCGTCCTGATGCGTCCCGACTCCTGCCATGGCCACGCCCTGCCATGTCCTGCGACGTCCTGACTTGTGCCATGGCCAAGTCCTATCATGTCCTGATGCGTCTTGACTCGTGCCAGGGCCATGCCCTACCATGTCCTTACACGTGCCATGTCCTGACGCGTTCTGATGCGTCCCGACTCGTGCCATGGCCACGCCCTGCCATGACCTACGACCTCCCGACATTGTCATGGCAACGCCCTGCCATGTCCTGATGCGTCCTGACACGCGCCACGGCCATTTCCTGATGCGTCCTAACACGTGCCATGGGCATGTCCTATGACGTCTTGACTCGTGCTATGGCCACGTCCTGCCATGTCCTGCGACGTCCTGGCTCGTGCCATGGCCACGCCCTGCCATGGCCACGCCCTGCCATGTCCTGACGTGTCCTAATGCGTCCCGACTAGTGCCATGGCCACGCCCTGCCATGTCCTGCGACCTCCTGACTCGTGTCATGGAAACGCCCTGCCATGTCCAGACGTGTCCTGACACGTGCCATGCCCATGTCCTTATGCGTCCTGACACGTGCCATGGCCATGTCCTTATGCAACCTGACACTTGCCATGGCCATGTCCTGATGCATCCTGATACGTGCCATGGCCATATCCTGACGGTCGTGATGCGTCCCGACTCGTGCCATGGCCACGCCCTGCCATGCCTTGCGACGTCCTGACTCGTGCCATGGCCACGCCCTGCCATGTCCATACGCGTCCTGACTCGTGCCATGGCAACGCCCTGCCATGTCCTAATGCGTCCTGACACGTGCCATGTCCTGACGCGTCCTAATGCGTCCTGATGCATCCCGACTCGTGCCATGGCCACGCCCTGCCATGTCCTGCGACAACGCGACTCGTGTCATGGAGACGCCCTGACTTGTCCTGACACACGCCATGGCCATGTCCTGATACATCCTGACACGTGCCATGGCCTTGTCATGACGCGTCCTGATGTGTCCCGATTCAAAGCATGGCTACGCCCTGCCATGTCCTGTGACTTTCAGACTCGAGACATGGCAACGCCATGCTATGTCCTAATGAGTCCTGACGCGTGCCATGGCCATGTCTTGATGCGTCCTATCACGTGTCATGGCCATGTCCTGTGACGTCTTGACTTGTGCCATGGCCACGTCCTGCCATGTCCTGCGACGTCTTGACTCGTGCCATGGCCACGCCCTGCCATGTCCTGACGCTTCCTAACACGTGCCATGTCCTGACGCATCCTGGCATGTGCCATGGCCATTTTCTGATGCGTCCTGACTCTTGCCATATCCTGACTCGTGCTACGATGTCCTGACTCGTGCCATGACCACGCCCTGCCATGTCATGAAATGTGCCATGGCGATGTCCTGCCGCGTCCTGACACGTGCCATGGCCATGTCCTGACACGTCCTGCGACGTCCTGTCTCGTGCCATGGCCACGCCCTGCAATGCCCTACCATGTCCTGACGCATTTTAACCCGTGCCATGTCCTGACGCGTCCTGATGCGTCCCGAAACGTGCCATAGAAACGCCCTGCCATGTCCTAACGCGTTCTGACACGTGCCATGTCCTGACGCGTCCTGATGCGTCTTGATGCGTCCCGACTCGTGCCATGGCCATGCCCGGCCATGTACTGACGCATCCTGACTCGTGCCATGGACATGCCCGGCCATGTACTGACGCATCCTGACTCGTGCCATAAAAACGCCCTGCTATGTCCTATCGCGTCCTGACACGTGCCTTGACGTGACGCGTCCTGATGCGTCTTGATGCATCCCGACTCGTGCCATGGCCACGCCCTGCCATATCCTGTGTCAACCCGACTCGTGTCATGGAAACGCCCTGACATGTCGTGACACGCGCCATGGCCATGTCCTTATACGTCCTGACACGTGCCATGGCCATGTCATGACGCGTTCTGATGCATCCTGACTCGAACCATGGCTACGCTCTGCCATGTCTTGCGACCTCCCGACTCGTGTCATGGCAACGCCATGCCATGTCCTGACGCGTCCTGACACGTGCCATGGCCATGTCTTGATGCGTCCTATCACGTGTCGTGGCCATGTCCTGCGACGTCTTGACTCGTGCCATGGCCACATCCTGCCATGTCCTGCAACGTCTTGGCTCATGCCAGGGCCACGCCCTGCCATGTCCTGACGCTTCCTAACACGTGCCATGTCCTGACGCGTCCTGATGCGTCCCGACTCGTGCCACGGCCACGCCCTGCCATGTTCTGTTACCTCCCAACTCGTGTAGTACCAATGCCCTGCCATGTCCTGACGCGTCCTGACTCGTGCCATGACGACGCCCTGCCATGTCCTGAAACGTGCCATGGCGATGTCCTGCCGCGTCCTGACACGTGCCATGGCCATGTCCTGACACGTCCTGCGACGTCCTGTCTCGTGCCATGGCCACGCCCGGCCATGTCCTGCGACGTCCTTACTCGTGCCATGGCCATGCCCGGCCATGTACTGACGCATCCTGACTCGTGCCATAGAAACGCCCTGCCATGTCCTAACGCGTCCTGACACGTGCCATGTCCTGACGCGTCCTGATGCGTCTTGATGAGTCCCGACTCGTTCCATGGCCACGCCCTGCCAAGTCCTGTGTCAACCCGACTCGTGTCATGGAAACGCCCTGACTTGTCGTGACGCGCGCCATGGCCATGTCCTTATACGTCCTGACACATGCCATGGCCTTGTCATGACGCGTCCTGATGCATCCTGACTCGAACCATGGCTACACCCTGCCATGTCTTGCGACCTCCCGACTCGTGTCATGGCAACGCCATGCCATGTACTGACGCGTTATGACACGTGCCATGGCCATGTCTTGATGCGTCCTATCACGTGCCGTGGCCATGTCCTGCGACGTCTTGACTCGTGTTATGGCCATGTCCTACGACGTCCTGACTCGTGCCATGGCCACGCCCTACCATGTCCTGACGCTTCCTAACACGTGCCATGTCCTGACGCATCCTGGCACGTGCCATGGCCACGCCCTGCCATGTCCTAATGCTTCCTAACACGTGCCATGTCCTGACGCATCCTGGCACGTGCCATGGCCATTTTCTGATGTGTCCTGACTCTTGCCATATCCTGACTCGTGCTACGATGTCCTGACTCGTGCCATGACCACGCCCTGCCATGTCCTGAAACGTGCCATGGCGATATCCTGCCGCGTCCTGACACGTGCCATGGCCATGTCCTGACACGTCCTGCGACGTCCTGACTCGTGCCATGGCCTCGCTCTGCCATGTCCTGCGACGTCCTGACCCTTGCCATGGCCATGTCCTGCGACATCTTGACTCGTGCCATTGCCACGCCTTGCCATGTCCTGCGATGTCCCGACCCTTGCCGTGGCCATATCGTGACGCGTCCTGCGACGTCCTGACTCGTGCCATTGCCACGACCTGCAATGTACTGATGCGTCCTCAACCTGCCATGGCCATGTCCTAACGCGTCCAGATGCGTCCCGACTCGTTCCACGGCCACGCCCTGCCATGTCCTACGACGTCCTGACTAATGCTATGGCCACGCCCTGCCATGTCCAGATGCGTCCTGACACGCGCCATGGCCATGTCCTGATGCATCCTGACACGTGCCATGGCCATGTCTTGCGACGTATTGACTCGTGCCATGGTCATGCCCTACCATGTCCTATGACGTCCTAACTCGTGCCATGGCCACGCCCTGCCATGTCTTGTGACTTCCCGACTCATGTCAGAGCAATGCCCTGCCATGTCCTGATGCGTCGTAACACGTGCCATGGCCATGTCCTAATGCGTCCTAACACGTGCCATGGCCATGTCCTGATGCGTCCCGACTCGTTCGATGGCCATGCCCTGCCATGTCCTGCGACAACCCGACTCGTGTCATGGAAACTCCCTGACATGTCCTGACACGCGCCATGGCCATGTCTTGATACGTCCTGACACGTGCCATGGCCATGTCATGACGCGTCTTGATGCGTCCCGACTCGAACCATGTCTACGCCTTGCCATGTCCTCCGACCTCCCGACTCGTGTCATGGCAACGCCATGCCATGTCCTAACGCCTCCTGACACGTGCCATGGCCATCTCTTGATGCGTCCTATCACGTGCCGTTGCCATGTCCTGCGACGTCTTCACTCGTGCCATGGCCACGTCCTGCCATGTCCTGCTGCGTCCTGACATGTGCCATGGCCATGTCCTAACACGTCCTGCGACGTGCTGACTCGTGCCATTGCCACGCCCTGCCATGTCTTGCGACGTCCTGACCCTTGCAATGGCCATGTCCTGCGACGTCCTAACTCGTGCCATTGCCACGACCTACAATGTGCTGATGCGTCCGACACGTGCCATGGCCATGTCCTAACGCATCCTGATGTGCCCCGACTCGTGCCATGGCCACGCCCTGCCATGTCCTACGACGTCCTGACTCATGCCATGGCCACGCCCTGCCATCTCCTGACGCGCCCCGACACGTGCCATGTCCTGACGTTTCCTGATGCGTCCCGACTCGTGCCATGGTAACGCCCTGCCATGTCCTGCGACCTCCCGACTCTTGTCATGGAAATGCCATGCCATGTCCTGACGCGTCCTAACACGTGCCATAGCCATGTCCTGATGCGTATTGACACGTGTCTTGGCCATGTCCTACGACGTCTTGACTCGTGCCATGGCCACATCCTGCCATGTCCTGCGACGTCCTAACTCGTGCCAAGGCCACGCCCATCCATGTCCTGATGCATCCTAACACGTGTTATGTCCTGACGCGTCCTGATGCGTCCCGACTCGTGCCATGGCCACGCCCTGCCATGTCCAGCGACTCTCGACTCGTGTCATGGCAACGCCCTGCAATGTCTTGACGCATCCTGACACGTGTCATGGTCATGTCCTGATGCGTCCTGAGACGTTCCATGGCCATGTCATGATACGTGCCATTGCCACGCCCCGCCATGTCCTGACTTGTGCCATGGCCACGCCCTGACATGTCCTGACGTGTCCTGACGCGTCCTCACACGTGCCATGTCCTGATGCCTCCTGATGCATCCTGACTCATGCTATGGCCATGCCCTGCCATGTCCTGCGACCTCCCAACTCGTGTCATGGAAATGCTCTGCCATGTCCTGACGCGTCCTGACACGTGCCATGGCCATGTCCTGATGCATCCTAACACGTGCCATGGCGTTGTCCTGATGCGTCTTGATACGTGCAAGGGCCATATCCTGACGCGTCGTGATGCATCTCGACTTGTGCCATGGCCACGCCCTGTCATGTCCCGCGACATCCTGACTCGTGCCATGGCCACGTCCTACCATGTTCTGATGCGTCCTGACTCGTGCCATGGCCACGCCCTACCATGTCCTAATATGTCCTTACACGTGCAACATCCTGACGCGTCCTGATGCGTCCCGACTTGTGCCATGGCCACGCTCTGCCATGTCCTGCAACCTCCCGACTCGTGTCATGGAAATTCCCTGCCATGTCCTGATGCGTCCTGACACGCGTCTTGGCCATGTCCTGATGCGTCCTGACACGTGCCATGGCCATGTCCTGTGACGTCTTGACTCGTGCCATGGCCACGTCGTGCAATGTCCTGACGCGTCCTGACAGGTGCCATGTCTTGACGTGTCCTGATGCGTCCCGACTTGTGCCATGGCCATGCCTTGCCATGTCCTGTGACCTCCCGACTCGTGTCATGGAAACGCCCTGCCATTTCCTGACGCGTCCTGACACGTGCCATGGCCATGTCCTGATGCGTCCTAACACGTGCCATGGCCATGTCCTGATGCGTCCTGATACGTGCTATGGCCATATCCTGACGGTCTTGAAGCATCCCGACTCGTGCCATGGCCACGCCTTGCCATGTCCTGCGACGTCCTGACTCGTGCCATGGCCATTCCCGGCCATGTACTGAAGCATCCTGACTCGTGCTATAGAAACGCCCTGCCATGTCCTAACGCGTCCTGACACGTGCCTTGTCGTGACGCGTCCTGATGCGTCTTGATGCGTCCCGACTCGTGCCATGGCCACGCCCTGCCATGTCCTGTGTCAACCCGACTCGTGTCATGGAAACGCCCTGACATGTCGTGACACGCGCCATGGCCATGTCCTTATACGTCCTGACACGTGCCATGGCCATGTCATGACGCGTCCTGATGCATCCTGACTCGAACCATGGCTACGCCCTGCCATGTCTTGCTACCTCCCGACTCCTGTCATGGCAACGCCATGTCATGTCTTGACGCGTCCTGACACGTGCCATGGCCATGTCTTGATGCGTCCTATCACGTGTCGTGGCCATGTCCTGCGACGTATTGACTCGTGCCATGGCCACATCCTGCCATGTCCTGCGACATCCTTACTCGTGCCATGGCCACTCGCTGCCATATCCTGACGCTTCCTAACACGTGCCATGTCCTGACGCGTCCTGGCACGTGCCATGGCCATTTTCTGATGCGTCCTGACTCTTGCCATATCCTGACTCGTGCTACGATGTCCTGACTCGTGCCATGACCACGCCCTGCCATGTCCTGAAACGTGCCTTGGCGATGTCCTGCCGCGTCCTGACACGTGCCATGGCCATGTCCTGACACGTCCTGCGACATCCTGACTCGTGCCATGGCCACGCTCTGCCATGTCCTGCGATGTCCTGACGCATTTTACCCCGTGCCACGTCCTGATGCGCCCCGAATTGTGCCATGGCCACGCCCTGCCCTGTCTTGTCAAATCATGACTCGTGCCATTGCCACACTCTGCCATGTCCTGCGACGTCCTGACCCTTGCAGTGGCCATGTCCTGACGCGTCCTGCGACGCCTTGACTCGTGTTATGATGCGCCCTGATACGTGCCATGGCCATGTCCTGATGCGTCCTCAACCTGCCATGGCCATGTCCTAACGCGTCCTGATGCGTCCCGACTCGTGCCATGGCTACGCCCTGCCATGTCCTACGACATCCTGACTAATGCTATGGCCACGCCCTGCCATGTCCTGATGCGTCCTGATTCATCCTGACTCATGCTATGGCCATGCCCTGCCATGTCCTGCGACCTCCCAACTCGTGTCATGGAAATGCTCTGCCATGTCCTGACGCGTCCTGACACGTGCCATGGCCATGTCCTGATGCATCCTAACACGTGCCATGGCGTTGTCCTGATGCGTCTTGATACGTGCCATGGCCATATCCTGACGCGTCGTGATGCATCTCGACTTGTGCCATGGCCACGCCCTGTCATGTCCCGCGACATGCTGACTCGTGCCATGGCCACATCCTACCATGTTCTGATGCGTCCTAACTCGTGCCATGGCCACGCCCTACCATGTCCTAATGTGTCCTTACACGTGCAACATCCTGACGCGTCCTGATGCGTCCCGACTCGTGCCATGGCCAAGCTCTGCCATGTCCTGCAACCTCCCGACTCGTGTCATGGAAATTCCCTGCCATGTCCTGATGCATCCTGACACGCGCCTTGGCCATGTTCTGATGCGTCATGACACGTGCCATGGCCATGTCCTGTGACGTCTTGACTCGTGCCATGGCCACGTCCTGCCATGTCTTGTGACTTCCTGACTCGTGCTATGGCCACGTCGTGCCATGTCCTAACGCGTCCTGACACGTGCCATGTCTTGACGTGTCCTGATGCGTCCCGACTAGTGCCATGGCCATGCCTTGCCATGTCCTGTGACCTCCCGACTCGTGTCATGGAAACGCCCTGCCATTTCCTGACGCGTCCTGACACGTGCCATGGCCATGTCCTGATGCGTCCTGACACGTGCCATGGCCATGTCCTTATGCGTCCTGATACATGCTATGGCCATATCCTGACGGTCTTGATGCGTCCTGACTTGTGCCATGGCCACGCCCTGCCATGTCCTGCGACGTCCTTACTCGTGCCATGGCCATGCCCGGCCATGTACTGACGCATCCTGACTCGTGCCATAGAAACGCCCTGCCATGTCCTAACGCGTCCTGACATGTGCCTTGTCGTGACGCGTCCTGATGCGTCTTGATGCGTCCCGACTCGTGCCATGGCCACGCCCTTCCATGTCCTGTGTGAACCCGACTCGTGTCATGGAAACGCCCTGACATGTCGTGACACGCGCCATGGCCATGTCCTTATACGTCCTGACACGTGCCATTGCCATGTCATGACGCGTCCAGATGCATCCTGACTCGAACCATGGCTACGCCCTGCCATGTCTTGCGACCTCCCAACTCGTGTCATGGAAACGCCATGCCATGTCTTGACGCGTCCTGACACGTGCCATGGCCATGTCTTGATGCGTCCTATCACGTGTCGTGGCCATGTCCTGCGACGTCTTGACTCGTGCCATGGCCACATCCTGCCATGTCCTACGACATCCTTACTCGTGCCATGGCCACGCGCTGCCATATCCTGACGCTTCCTAACACGTGCCATGTCCTGACGCGTCCTAGCACGTGCCATGGCCATTTTCTGATGCGTCCTGACTCTTGCCATATCCTGACTCGTGCTACGATGTCCTGACTCATGCCATGACCACGCCCTGCCATGTCCTGAAACGTGCCTTGGCGATGTCCTGCCGCGTCCTGACACGTGCCATGGCCATGTCCTGACACGTCCTGCGACGTCCTGACTCGTGCCATGGCCACGCTCTGCCATGTCCTGCGACGTCCTGACCCTTGCCATGGCCAGGTCCTGCGACATCCTGACTCGTGCCATTGCCACACTCTGCCATGTCCTGCGACGTCCTGACCCTTGCAGTGGCCATGTCCTGACGCGTCCTGCGACGTCTTGACTCGTGCCATTGCCACGACCTGCAATGTCCTGATGCGTCCTCAACCTGCCATGGCCATGTCCTAACGCGTCCTGATGCGTCCCGACTCGTGCCATGGCTACACCCTGCCATGTCCTACGACATCCTGACTAATGCTATGGCCACGCCCTGCCATGTCCTGATGCGTCCTGACACGCGCCATGGCCATGTCCTGATGCATCCTGACACGTGCCATGGCCATATCCTGCGACGTCTTGACTCGTGCCATGGTCATGCCCTGCCATGTCCTATGACGTCCTGACTCGTGCCATGGCCACGCCCTGCCATGTCTTGTGACTTCCCGACTCGTGTCATAGCAATGCCCTGCCATGTCCTGATGCGTCGTGACACGTGCCATGGCCATGTCCTGATGCGTCCTGACACGTGCCATGGTCATGTCGTGATGCATCCTGACACGTGCCATGGCCATGTCCTGATGCGTCTTAATACGTGTCATGGCCATATCCTGATGCGTCCTGATGCGTCCCGACTCGTTCCATGGCCACGCCCTGCCATGTTCTGCGACGTCCTGACTCGTGCCATGGCAACGCCCTGCCATGTCCTAACGCGTCCTGCCTCGTGCCAAGACCACGCCTTGCCATGTCCTAACGCGTCCTGACACGTGCCATGTCCTGACGCGTCCTGATGCGTCTAGATTGGCGCCATGGCCATGCCCTGCCATGTCCTGCGACCTCCCGACTCGTGTCATGGCAACGTTATGCTATGTCGTGACGCTTCCAGACACTTGCCATGGCCATGTCCTGATGCGTCCTGACACGTGTCGTGGCCATGACCGACGATGTCTTGACTCGTGCCATGGCCACGATCTGCCATTTTCTGTGACCTCCCGACTCATGTCATTGCAACGCCCTGCCATGTCCTGACGCGTCTTGACACGTGGCATGGCCATATCCTGATGCGTCCTTACACGTGCCATGGCCATGTTATGATGCGTCCTGATACGTGCGATGGCCATATCCCGACGCATCCTGATGTGTCCTGACTCGTGCCATGGCCACGCCCTGCCATGTCCTGCGATGTCCTGAATCGCGCTATGGACACGTCTTGCCATTTCCTGATGCGTCCTAACTTGTGCAATGGCCACGCCCTACCATGTCCAAACGTGTCCTTACACGTGCCATGACCTAACGCGTCCTGATGCGTCCCAATTTGTGCCATTGCCATGCCCTGCCATGTCCTGCGACCTCCCGACTCATGTCATGGCATCGCCCTACCATGTCCTGATGCGTCCTGAGACATTCCATGGCCATGTCGTGATACGTGCCATGGCCACGCCCCGCCATGTCCTGACTTGTGCCATGGCCACGCCCTGCCATGTCTTGACGTGTCCTGACGCGTCCTCACACGTGACATGTCCTGATGCGTCCTGATGCATCCTGACACATGCCATGGCCATGCCCTGCCATATCCTGCAACCTCCCAACTCGTGTCATGGAAACGCCCTGCCATGTCCGGACGCGTCCTGACACGTGCCATGGCCATGTCCTGATGCATCCAAGCACGTGCCATGGCGTTGTCCTGATGCGTCCTGATACGTGCCATGGCCATATCATGAGGCGTCCTGATACGTGCCATGGCCATATCCTGACGCGTCCTGATGCGTCTCGACTTGTGCCATGGCCACGCCCTGTCATGTCCCCCGACATTCTGACTCGTGCCATGGCCACGTCCTACCATGTTCTGATGCATCCTGACTCGTGCCATGGCCACGCCCTACCATGTCCAAATATGTCCTTACACGTGCCACGTCCTGACGCATCCTGATGCGTCCCGGCTCGTGCCATGGACACGCTCTGCCACATCCTGCAACCTCCCGACTCGTGTCATGGAAACTCCCTGCCATGTCCTGATGCGTCCTGACACGTGCCTTGGCCATGTCCTGATGCGTCCTGACACGTGCCATGGCCATGTCCTGTGACGTCTTGACTCGTGCCATGGCAACGTCCTGCCATGTCCTGCGACGTCCTGACTCGTGCCATGGCCATGTCGTGCCATGTCCTGACGCGTCCTGACACGTGCCATGTCTTGACGTGTCCTGATGCGTCCCGACTAGTGCCATGGCCACGCCTTGCCATGTTCTGCGACCTCCCGACTCGTGTCATCGAAAAGCCCTGCCATTTCCTGACGCGTCCTGACACGTGCCATGTCCATGTCCTGATGCGTCCTGACACGTGCCATGGCCATGTCCTGATGCGTCTTGATACGCGCTATGGCCATATCCTGACGGTCTTGATGCGTCCCGACTCGTGCCATGGCCACGCCTTGCCATGTCCTGCGACATCTTAACTCGTGCCATGGCCACATCCTGCCATGTCCTGCGACGTCCTAACTCATGCCAAGGCCACGCCCATCCATGTCCTGACGCGTCCTAACACGTGTTATGTCCTGACGCGTCCTGATGCGTCCCGACTCGTACCATGGCCACGCCCTGCCATGTCCAGCGACTCTCGACTCGTGTCATGGCAACGCCCTGCCATGTCCTGACGCATCCTGAAAAGTGTCATGGTCATGTCCTGATGCGTCCTGAGACGTTCCATGGCCATGTTGTGATACGTGCCATTGCCACGCCCCGCCATGTCCTGACTTGTGCCATGGCCACGCCCTGCCATGTCCTGACGTGTCCTGGCGCGTCCTCACACGTGCCATGTCCTGATGCCTCCTGATGCATCCTGACTCATGCTAGGCCATGCCCTGCCATGTCCTGCGACCTCCCAACTCGTGTCATCGAAATGCCCTGCCATGTCCTGACGCGTCCTGACACGTGCCATGGCCATGTCCTGATGCATCCTAACACGTGCCATGGCGTTGTCCTGATGCGTCTTGATACGTGCCATGGCCATATCATGATGCGTCCTGATACGTGCCATGGCCATATCCTGACGCGTCCTAATGCGTCCCGACTTGTGCCATGGCCACGCCCTGCCATGTCCCACGACATCCTGACTCGTGCCATGGCCACGTCCTACCATGTTCTGATGCGTCCTGACTCGTGCCATGGCCACGCCCTACCATGTCCTATTGAATCCTTACACGTGCCACGTCCTGACGCGTCCCATGCGTCCCGACTGGTGCCATGGCCACGCTCTTTCATGTCCTGCGACCTCCCGACTCGTGTCATGGAAACTCCCTGCCATGTCCTGACGCGTTCTGACACGTGCCTTGGCCATGTCCTGATGCGTCCTGACACGTGCCATGGCCATGTCTTGTGACGTCTTGACTCGTGCCATGGCCACGTCTTGCCATGTCTTGCGACGTCCTGACTCGTGCCATGGCCACGTCGTGCCATGTCCTGACGCGTCCTGACACGTGCCATGTCTTGACGTGTCCTGATGCTTCCCAACTAGTGCCATGGCCATGCCTTGGCATGTCTTGTGACCTCCTGACTCGTGTCATGGAAACGCTCTGCCATTTCCTGACGCGTCTTGACACGTGCCATTGCCATTTCCTGACGCGTCCTGACACGTGCCATGGCCATGTCCTGATGCGTCCTAACACGTGCCATGGCCATGTCCTGATGCGTTCTGATACGTGCTATGGCCATATCCTGACGGTCTTGATGCATCCCGACTCGTGCCTTGGCCAACCCTTGCCATGTCCTGTGACGTCTTGACTCGTGCCATGGCCATGCCCGACCATGTACTGACGCATCCTGACTCGTGCCATAGAAACGCCCTGCCATGCCCTAACGCGTCCTGACACGTGCCTTGTCGTGACGCGTCCTGATGCGTCTTGATGCGTCCCGACTCGTGCCATGCCACGCCATGCCATGTCTTGTGTGAACCTAACTCGTGTCATGGAAACGCCCTGACATGTCGTGACACGCGCCATGGCCATGTCCTTATACGTCCTGACACGTGCCATGGCCATGTCATGACGCGTCCTGATGCATCCTGACTCGAACCATGGCTACGCCCTGCCATGTCTTGCGACCTCCCGACTCGTGTCATGGCAACGCCATGCCATGTCGTGACGCGTCCTGACACGTGCCATGGCCATGTCTTGATGCGTCCTATCACGTGTCGTGGCCATGTACTGCGACGTCTTGACTCGTGCCATGGCCACATCCTGCCATGTCTTGCGACGTCCTGACTCGTGCCATGGCCACGCGCTGCCATGTCCTGACGCTTCCTAACACGTGCCATGTCTTGACGCGTCCTGGCACGTGCCAAGGCCATTTTCTGCTGCGTCCTGACTCTTGCCATATCCTGACTCGTGCTACGATGTCCTGACTCGTGCCATGACCACGCCCTGCCATGTCCTGAAACGTGCCATGGCGATGTCCTGCCGCGTCCTGACACGTGCCATGGCCATGTCCTGACACGTCCTGTGACGTCCTGACTCGTGCCATGGCCACGCTCTGCCATGTCCTGCGACGTCCTGACCCTTGCCATGGCCATGTCCTGCGACATCCTGACTCGTGCCATTGCCACGCTCTGCCATGTCCTGCGACGTCCTGACCCTTGCAGTGGCCATGTCCTGACGCGTCCTACGACGTCTTGACTCGTGCCATTGCCACGACCTGCAATGTCCCGATGCGTCCTCAACCTGCCATGGCCATGTCCTAACGCGACCTGATGCGTCCCGACTGGTGCCATGGCCACGCCCTGCCATGTCCTACGACATCCTGACTAATGCTATGGCCACGCCTTGCCATGTCCTGATGCGTCCTGACACGCGCCATGGCCATGTACTGATGCATCCTGACACGTGCCATGGCCATATCCTGCGACGTCTTGACTCGTGCCATGGTCATGCTCTGCCATGTCCTATGACGTCCTGACTCGTGCCATGGCCATGCTCTGCCATGTCCTGCTACGTCCTGACTCGTGCGATGGCCACATTCTACCATGTCCTAACGTGTCCTTACACGTGCAATGTCCTGACACGTCCTGATGCGTCCCGACTCGTGCCATGGCCATGCCCTGCCATGTCGTGCGACCTCCCGACTCGTTTCATGGCAATGCCATGCCATGTTGTGACACGTCCTGGCACGCGCCATGGCCATTTCCGAATGCGTCCTTACACGTGCCATGGCCATGTCCTGTGACGTCTTGACTCATGACATGGCCACGTCCTGCCATGTCTTGCGACGTCCTGACTCGTGCCATGGCCACGCCCTGCCATGTCCAGACGAGTCTTGACACGTGCCATGTCCTGACGTGTCCTGATGCGTCCTGACACGTGTCTTGGCCATGTCCATGTTGTCTTGAGACGTGCCATGGCAATGTTGTGATACGTGCCATGGCCACGCCCCACCATGTCCAGACGAGTCTTGACACGTGCCATGTCCTGACGTGTCCTGATATGTCCTGACACGTGTCTTGGCCATGTCCATGTTGTCTTGAGACGTGCCATGGCAATGTTGTGATACGTGCCATGGCCACGCCCCGCCATGTCCAGACTTGAGCCATGGCCACACCCTGCCATGTCCTAACGCGTCCTGATGCATCCCGACTCATGCCATGGCCAAGTCCTGCCATGTCCTGACACGTGCCATGGCCATGTCCTGACACATGTCATGGCCATATCCTGATGCGTCCTGATGCATCCCCACTCGTGCCATGGCCATGCCCTGCCATGTCCTGCGATGTCCTGACTCGTGCCATGGCAACGCCCTGCCATGTCCTGACGCATCCTGCCTCGTGCCAAGGCCACGCCCTGCCATGTCCTAACGCGTCCTGACAAGTGCCATGTCCTGATGCGTCCTGATTCGTCCCGACTGGCGCCATGGCCATGCCCTGCCATGTCCTGCGACCTCCCGACTCGTGTCATGGCAACGCCATGCCATGTCCTGATGTGTCATGACACTTGCCATGGCCATGTCCTGATGCATCCTAACACGTGCCATGGCCATGTCCGACGATGTCTTGACTCGTGCTATGGCCTCATCCTGCCATGTCCTCTAACGTCCTGACTCGTGCCATGGCGACGCCCTGCCATGTCCTGACGCATCCTAACACGTGCCATGTCCTTACAGGTCCTGATGCGTCCCGACTTGTTTCATGGCCACGCCCTGCCATGTCCTGTGACCTCCCGACTCATGTCATAGCAACACCGTGCCATGTCCTGATGCGTCCTGACACGTGCCATGGCCATGTCCTGATGCGTCCCAACACGTGCCATGGCAATGTTATGATGCGTCCTGATACGTGCCATGGCCATATCCTGACGCGTCCTGATGCGTCCTAACTCGTGCCATGGCCACGCCCTTCCATATCCTGCGACGTCCTTACTCGTGCCATGGCTACGTCCTACCATGTCCAAACGTGTCCTTACATGTGCCATGTCCTGACACGTCCTGATACGTCCCGACTCGTGCCATGGCCATGCCCTGCCATGTCCTGCGACCTCCCTATAGTGTCATGGCAATGCCATGCCATGTCCTGACACGTCCTGACACGCGCCATGGCCATTTCTTGATGCGTCCTGAGACGTGCCATGGCCATGTCCTGTGACGTCTTTACTCGTGCCATGGCCAAGCCCTGCCATGTCCTGCGACCTCTCGACTCGTGTCATGGCCACGCCCTGCCATGTCCAGACGAGTGTTGACACGTGCCATGTCCAGACGTGTCGTGATGCATCCCGACTAGCGCCATGGCCATGTCCTGATGCCTCATGACACGTGCCATGGCTATGTCCTGCGACGTCTGGACTCGTGCCTTGGTCACGCCCTGCCATGTCCTATGACATCCTAACTCGTGCCACGGCCACGCCCTGCCATGTGCTGACGCGTCCTAACACGTGCCATGTCCTGACGCGTCCTGATGCGTCCCGACTCGTGCCATGGCCACGCCCTGCCATGTTCTGTGACTTCCCGACTCGTGTCATAGCAATGCCCTACCATGTCCTGACGCGTCGTGACACGTGCCATGGCCATGTCCTGATGCGTCCCGAGACGTGCATGGCCATGTGCTGATACGTGCCATGGCCACGCCCTGCCATGTCTTGCAACCTCCCGACTCGAGTCATGGAAACGCCCTGCCACGTCCTGCGACGTACTAACTCGTGCCATGGCCACGTCCTGCCATGGCCTGACGCGTCCTGACTCGTGTTATGGCCACGCCCTACCATGTCCTAACGTGCCCTTACACGTGCCATGTCTTGACGCGTCTCGATGCGTCCCGACTCGTGCCATGGCTACGCCCTGCCATGTCCTACGACCTCCCGACTCGTGTCATGGCAACGCCCTGCCATGTCTGACGCGTCTTGACACGCACCATGGCCATGTCCTGATGCATCCTGACACGTGCCATGGCCATGTCCGGCGACGTCTTGACTCGTGCCATGGCCACGCCCTACCATGTCCTACAACGTTCTGACTCGTGCCGTGGCCACGCCCTGCCATGTCCTGACGCATCATAACAAGTGCCATGTCCTGACGCGTCCTGATGTGTCCCCACTCGTGCCATGGCCACGCCCTGCCATGTATTGTGACCTCCCGATTCGTATCATAGAAACGCTCTGCAATGTCCTGACGCGTCCTGACACATGCCATGGCCATGTCTTGATGCGTCCTTACACGTTCCATGGCCATGATATGATGCTTCCTGATACGTGCCATGGCCATGTCCTGATGCGTTCTGATACGTGTCATGGCCATATCCTGACGCGTCCTGATGCGTCCCGACTCGTGCCATGGCTACACCCTGCCATGTCTTGCGACGTCTTGACTCATGCCATGGCCACGCACTGCCATGTCCTACGACGTCCTGACTCGTGCTGTGGCCACGCACTACCATGTCCTGACGCATCATAACACGTGCCATGTCCTGATGCGTCCCGACTCGTGCCATGGCCACGCCTTGCCATGTCCTGTGACCTCCCGATTCGTATCATAGAAACGCTCTGCCGTGTCCTGACGCGTCCTGACACATGCCATGGCCATGTCTTGATGCTTCCTTACACGTGCCATGGCCATGTTGTGATACGTCCTGATACGTGCCATGGCCATGTCCTGATGCGTCCTGATACGTGTCATGGACATATCCTGACGCGTCCTCATGCGTCCCGACTCGTGCCATGGCAACGCCCTGCCATGTCCTGCGACATCCTGACTCCTGCCATGGCAACACCCTGCCATGTCCTGACGCGTCCCGATGTGTCCCGACTCGTGCCATGGCCAAGCCCTGCCATGTCCTGCGACCTCTCGACTCGTGTCATGGCAACGCCCTGCCATGTCGTGACGCGTCCTAACACGTGCCATGTCCTGACGTTTCCTGATGCGTCCCGACTCGTGCCATGTTAATGCCCTGCCATGTCTTGCGACCTCCCGACTCTTGTCATGGCAATGCCATGCCATGTCCTAACGCTTTCGAACACGTGCCATGGCCATGTCCTGATGCGTCCTGACACGTGTCTTGGCCATGTCCTGCGACGTCTTGACTCGTGCCAATGCCACATCTTGCCATGTCCTACGACGTCCTAACTCGTGCCAAGGCACGCCCATCCATGTCCTGACGCGTCCTAACACGTGTTATGTCCTGACGCTTCCTGATGCGTCCTGACTCGTGCCATGGCCACGGCCTACCATGTCCTGCGACTCTCTACTTGTGTCAAGGCAACGCCCTGCAATGTCCTGACGCATCCTGACACGTGTCATGGCCATGTCCTGATGCATCCTGAGACGTGCCATGGCCATGTCGTGATATGTGCCATGGCCACGCCCCGCCATGTCCTGACTTGAGCCATGGCCAAACCTTGCCATGTCCTGACGCGTCCTCACACGTGCCATGTCCTGACGCGTCCTCACACGTGCCATGTCCTGACGCGTCCTGATGCATCTCGACTCAAGCCATGGCCAAGCCCTGCCATGTCCTGCGACCTCCCAACTCGTGTAATGGAAACGCCCTGCCATGTCCTGACGCGTCCTGACACGTGCCATGGCCATGTCCTGATGCATCCTAACACGTGCAATGACTTTGTCCTGATGCGTCCTGATACATGTCGTGGCCATATCCTGACGCGTCCTGATGCGTCCCGACTCGTGCCATGGCCACGCCCTGCCATGTCCTGCGACGTCCTGACTCGTGCCAATGCCACATCTTGCCATGTCCTACGACGTCCTAACTCGTGCCAAGGCACGCCCATCCATGTCCTGACGCGTCCTAACACGTGTTATGTCCTGACGCTTCCTGATGCGTCCCGACTCGTGCCATGGCCACGGCCTACCATGTCCTGCGACTCTCGACTCGTGTCAGGGCAACGCCCTGCCATGTCCTGACGCATCCTGACACGTGTCATGGCCATGTCCTGATGCATCTTGAGACGTGCCATGGCCATGTCGTGATATGTGCCATGGCCACGCCCCGCCATGTCCTGACTTGAGCCATGGCCAAACCTTGCCATGTCTTGACGCGTCCTCACACGTGCCATGTCTTGACGCGTCCTCACACGTGCCATGTCCTGACGCGTCCTGATGCATCCCGACTCATGCCATGGCCAAGCCCTGCTATGTCCTGCGACCTCCCAACTCGTGTAATGGAAACGCCCTGCCATGTCCTGACGCGTCCTGACACGTGCCATGGCCATGTCCTGATGCATCCTAACACGTGCAATGACTTTGTCCTGATGCGTCCTGATACATGTCGTGGCCATATCCTGACGCGTCCTGATGCATCCCGACTCGTGCCACGCCCTGCCATGTCCTGCGACATCCTGACTCGTGCCCTGGCAACGCCCTGCCATGTCCTGACGCGTCCTGCCTCGTGCCAAGGCCACGCCCTACCATGTCCGAACGCGTCCTGACACGTGCCATGTCCTGACGCGACCTGAATCGTCCCGACCGGTGCCATGGCCACGCCCTGCCATGTCCTGCGACCTCCCGACTCGTGTCATGGCAACGCCATGCCATATCCTGATGCGTCATGACACTTGCCATGGCCTTGTCCTGATTCATCCTGACACGTGCCGTGGCCATGTCCGACGATGTCTTGACTCGTGCTATGGCCACGTCCTACCATGTCCTCTGACGTCCTGACTCCTGCCATGGCCACGCCCTGCCATGTCCTGACGCATCCTAACACTTTCCATGTCCTGACGCGTCCTGATGCGTCCCGACTCGTTTCATGGCCACGCCCTGCCATGTCCTGTGACCTCCCGACTCGTATCATAGAAACGCTCTGCCATGTCCTAACGCGTCTTGACACGTGCCATGGCCATGTCTTGATGCGTCCTTAGACGTGCCATGGCCAAGTTATGATGCGTCCTGATACGTGCCATGGCCATGTCCTGATGCGTCCTGATACGTGTCATGGCCATATCCTGACGCGTCCTCATGCGTCCCGACTCGTACCATGGCAACGCCCTGCCATGTCCTGCGACATCCTGACTCGTGCCATGACAACACCCTGCCATGTCCTAACACGTGCCATGTCCTGACGCGTCCCGATGTGTCCCGACTCGTGCCATGGCCAAGCCCTGCCATGTCCTGCGACCTCTCGACTCGTGTCATGGCAACGCCCTGCCATGTCATGACGCGTCCTAACACGTGCCATGTCCTGACGTTTCCTGATGCGTCCCGTCTCGTGCCATGCTAATGCCCTAACATGTCTTGCGACCTCCCGACTCTTGTCATGGCAATGCCATGCCATGTCCTGACGCGTCCGAACACGTGCCATGGCCATGTCCTGATGCGTCCTGACACGTGTCTTGGCCATGTCCTGCGACGTCTTGACTCGTGCCAATGCCACATCTTGCCATGTCCTACGACGTCCTAACTCGTGCCAAGGCATGCCCATCCATGTCCTGACGCGTCCTAACACGTGTTATGTCCTGACGCTTCCTGATGCGTCCCAACTCGTGCCATGGCCACGGCCTACCATGTCCTGCGACTCTCGACTCGTGTCAGGGCAACGCCCTGCCATGTCCTGACGCATCCTGACACGTGTCATGGCCATGTCCTGATGCATCCTGAGACGTGCCATGGCCATGTCGTGATATGTGCCATGGCCACGCCCCGCCATGTCCTGACTTGAGCCTTGGCCAAACCTTGCCATTTCCTGACGCGTCCTCACACGTGCCATGTCCTTACGCGTCCTCACACGTGCCATGTCCTGATGCGTCCTGATGCATCCCGACTCATGCCATGGCCAAGCCCTGCCATGTCCTGCGACCTCCCAACTCGTGTAATGAAAACGCCCTGCCATGTCCTGACGCGTCCTGACACGTGCCATGGCCATGTCCTGATGCATCCTAACACGTGCAATGACTTTGTCCTGATGCGTCCTGATATATGTCGTGGCCATATCCTGACGCGTCCTGATGCGTCCCGACTCGTGCCCTGGCCACGCCCAGCCATGTCCTGCGACGTCCTGACTCGTGCCCTGGCAACGCCCTGCCATGTCCTGACGCGTCCTGCCTCGTGCCAAGGCCACGCCCTACCATGTCCGAACGCGTCCTGACACGTGCCATGTCCCGACGCGACCTGAATCGTCCCGACCGGCGCCATGGCCACGCCCTGCCATGTCCTGCGACCTCCTGACTCGTGCCATGGCAACGCCAAGCCATGTCCTGATGCGTCATGACACTTGGCATGGCCATGTCCTGATGCATCCTGACACGTGCCGTGGCCATGTCCGACAATGTCTTGACTCGTGCTATGGCCACGTCCTGCCATGTCCTCTGACGTCCTGACTCCTGCCATGGCCACGCCCTGCCATGTCCTGACGCATCCTAACACTTGTCATGTCCTGACGCGTCCTGATGCGTCCCGACTCGTTTCATGGCCACGCCCTGCCATGTCTTGTGACCTCCCGACTCGCATCATAGAAATGCTCTGCCATGTCCTGACGCGTCCTGACACGTGCCATGGCCATGTCTTAATGCGTCCTTACACGTGCCATGGCCAAGTTATGATGCGTCCTGATACGTGCCATGGCCATGTCCTGATGCGTCCTGATACGTGTCATGGCCATATCCTGACGCGTCCTCATGCATCCCGACTCGTGCCATGGCAACGCCCTGCCATGTCCTGCGACATCCTGACTCGTGCCATGACAACACCCTGCCATGTCCTAACACGTGCCATGTCCTGACGCGTCCCGATGTGTCCCGACTCGTGCCATGGCCAAGCCCTGCCATGTTCTGCGACCTCTCGACTCGTGTCATGGCAACGCCCTGCCATGTCATGAAGCGTCCTAACACGTGCCATGTCCTGACGTTTCCTGATGCGTCCCGACTCGTGCCATGCTAATGCCCTGCCATATCTTGCGACCTCCCAATTCTTGTCATGGCAATGCCATGCCATGTCCCGACGCGTCCGAACACGTGCCATGGCCATGTCCTGATGCGTCCTCACACGTGTCTTGGCCATGTCCTGCGACGTCTTGACTCGTGCCAATGCCACATCTTGCCATGTCCTACGACGTCCTAACTCGTGCCAAGGCACGCCCATCCATGTCCTGACGCGTCCTAACACGTGTTATGCCCTAACGCTTCCTTATGCGTCCCGACTCGTGCCATGGCCACGGCCTACCATGTCCTGCGACTCTCGACTCGTGTCAGGGCAACGCCCTGCCATTTCCTGACGCATCCTGACACGTGTCATGGCCATGTCCTGATGCATCCTGAGACGTGCCATGGCCATGTCGTGATATGTGCCATGGCCACGCCCCGCCATGTCCTGACTTGAGCCATGGCCAAACCTTGCCATGTCTTGACGCATCCTCACACGTGCCATGTCCTATCGCGTCCTCACACGTGCCATGTCCTGACGCGTCCTGATGCATCCCGACTCATGCCATGGCCAAGCCCTGCCATGTCCTGCGACCTCCCAACTCGTGTAATGGAAACGCCCTGCCATGTCCTGACGCGTCCTGACACGTGCCATGGCCATGTCCTGATGCATCCTAACACGTGCAATGACTTTGTCCTGATGCGTCCTGATACATGTCGTGGCCATATCCTGACGCGTCCTGATGCGTCCCGACTCGTGCCATGGCCACGCCCTGCCATGTCCTGCGACGTCCTGACTCGTGCCCTAGCAACGCCCTTCCATGTCCTGACGCGTCCTGCCTCATGCCAAGGCCACGCCCTACCATGTCCTAACGCGTCCTGACACGTGCCATGTCCTGACGCGACCTGAATCGTCCCGACCGGCGCCATGGCCACGCCGTGCCATGTCCTGCGACCTCCCGACTCGTGTCATGGCAACACCATGCCATGTCCTGATGCGTCATGACACTTGCCATGGCCATGTCCTGATGCATCCTGACACGTGCCGTGGCCATGTCCGACGATATCTTGAATCGTGCTATGGCCACGTCCTGCCATGTCCTCTGACGTCCTGACTCCTGCCATGGCCACGCCCTGCCATGTCCTGATGCATCCTAACACTTGCCATGTCCTGACGCGTCCTGATGCGTCCCGACTCGTTTCATGGCCACGCCCTGCCATATCCTGTGACCTCCCGACTCGTGTCATAGCAACACCATGCCATGTCCTGATGCGTCCTGACACGTGCCATGGCCATGTCCTGATGCGTCCCGACACGTGCCATGGCCATATAATGATGCGTCTATACGTGCCATGGCCATTTCCTGATGCGTCTTGACTCTTTCCATGACCACACCCTGCCATGTCCTGCGACGTCCTGACTCGTGCCAAGGCCACGTCCTACCATGTCCTAACGTGTCCTTACACGTGCCATGTCATGACACGTCCTGATGCGTCCCTACTCGTGCCATGGCCATGCCCTGCTATGTCCTCCGACCTCCCGACTCGTGTCATGGCAATGTCATGCCATGTCCTGACACGTCCTGACACGCACCATGGCCATTTCTTGATGCGTCCTGACACGTGCCATGGCCATGTCCGGTGACGTCTTGACTCGTGATATGGCCACGTCCTGCCATGTCTTGCGACGTCCTGACTCCTGCCATGGCCACTCCCTGCCATGTCCTGACGAGTGTTGACACGTGTCATATCTTGATGTGTCGTGATGCGTCCCAACTAGTGCCATGGCCATGCCCTGCCATGTCCTGCGACCTCCCGACTCGTTTCATGGAAATGCCCTGCCATGTCCTGACGCGTCCTACCACGTGCCATGGCCATGTCCTTATGCGTCCTACCACGTGCCATGCCAATGTCCTCATGCGTCCCGATACGTGCAATGGCCATATCTTGACGGTCGTGATGCATCCCGACTCGTGCTATGGCCACGCCCTGCCATGTCCAGTGACGTCCTGACTCGATCCATGGCCACGCCCTGCTATGTCCTTACGCGTCCTGACTCGTGACATGGCCACGCCCTGCCATGCCCGAACACGTCCTGACACGTGCCATGTCCTGACGCGTCTTGATGCGTCCTGACTCGTGCCATGGCCACGCCCTGCCATGTCCTGCGAAAACCCGACTTGTGTCATGGAAACGCCCTGACATGTCCTGAAACGCGCCACGGCCATGTCCTGATACGTCTTGACACGTGCCATGGCCATGTCATGACGCGTCCTGATGCATCCCGACTCGAACCATGGCTACGCCTGCCATGTCCTGCGATTTCCCGACTCGTGTCATGGCAATGCCATGCCATGTCCTAATGAGTCCTGACACGTGCCATGGCCATGTCTTGATGCGTCCTATCACGTGTCGTGGCCATGTCCTGTGACATCTTGACTCATGCCATGACCACGTCCTGCCATGTCCCACAACGTCCTGACTCGTGCCATGGTCATGCCCTATCATGTCCTGAAACGTGCCATGGCCATGTCCTGCCGCGTCCTAACACTTGCCATGGCCATGTCCTGACACGTCCTGCGACGTCTTGACTCGTGCCATGGCCACGCCCTGCCATGTCCTGCGACGTCCTGACCCTTGGAATGGCCATGTACTGATGCATCCTGCGACGTCCTGACTCGTGCCATAGCCATGACCTGCAATATCCTGATGCGTCCTGACACGTACCATGGCCATGTCCTGACGCGTCCTACTCATGCCCTGGCCACGCCTTGCCATGTCCTGACACGCCCTGACACGTGCCATGTCCTGACGTTTCCTGATGCATCCCAACTCGTGCCATGGTAACGCCCTGCCATGTCCCGTGACCTCCCGACTCTTGTCATGGCAATGCCATGCCATGTCTTGACGCGTCCTAACACGTGCCGTGGCCATGTTCTGATGTCTCCTGACGTGTCTTGGCCATGTCCTGCGACGTCTTGACCGTGCCATGGCCATATCCTGCCATGTCCTGCGACGTCCTAACTCGTGCCAAGGCTATGCCCATCCATGTCCTAACACGTGCCATGTCCTGACGCGTCCTGATGCGTCCCAACTCGTGCCATGGCCAAGCCCTGCCTTGTCCTGCGACCTCTCGACTCGTGTCATGGCAACGCCCTGCCATGTCCTGATGCATCCTGACACGTGTCATGGCCATGTCCTGATGCGTCCTGAGATGTGCCATGGCCATGTCCTGATACGTGCCATGGCCACGCCCTGCCATGTCCTGCGACCTCCCGACTCGTGTAGTGGCAACGTCTTGCCATGTTCTGCGACATCCTGACTCGTGCCATGGCCACGTCCTGCCATGTCCTGACGCCTCCTAACTCGTGCCATGGCCACGCCCTACCATGTCCTAACGTGTCCTTACACGTGCCATGTCCTGACGCGTCCCGATGCGTCCCGACTCGTGCCATGGCCACACCTTCCATCTCCTGCGACCTCCCGACTCGTGTCATGGCAACGCCCTACCATGTCCTGACGTGTCCTGACACGCGCCATGGCCATGTCCTGATGCATCCTGACACGTGCCATGGCCATGTCCTGAGACGTCTTGACTCGTGCCATGGCCATGCCCTGCCATGTCCTACGACGTCCTGACTCATGCCATGGCCACGCCCTACCATGTCCTGACGCATTCTAACACGTGCCATGTCCTGACGCGTCCTGATGTGTCCCGACTCATGCCATGGCTACGCCCTGCCATGTCCTGTGACCTCCCGACTCGTGTCATAGCAACGCCCTGCCATGTCCTGACGCGTCCTGACACGTGCCATGGCCATGTTATGATGCGTCCTGATACGTGCCATGGCCATGTCCTGACGCGTCATGATACGTGAGATGGCCATATCCTGATGCGTCATAATGCGTCCCGACTCGTGCCATGGCAATGCCCTGCCATGTCCTGCGGCGTCCTGACTCGTGCCATGGCAACTCCCTGCCATGCCCTGACGTGTCCTGCCTCGTGCCCTCGCCACGCCCTGCCATGTCCTAACGCGTCCTGACAGGTGCCATGTCCTGACGCATCCTGATGCGTCCCGACTGGTGCCATCGCCACGCCCTGCCATGTCTTGCGACCTCCCGACTCGTGTCATGGCAACGCCATGCCATGTCCTGACACGTCCTGACACTGTCCATGGCCATGTCGTGATGCATCTTGACACGTGCCGTGGACATGTCCGGCGATCTATTGACTCGTGCCATGGCCACGTCCCGCCATGTCCTCCGATGTCCTAACTCGTGCCATGGCCATGCCTTGGCATGTCTGGACGCATCCTAACACGTGCCATGTCCTGACAGGTCCTGATGCGTCCAGACTCGTGCCATGGCAACGCCCTGCCATGTCCTGTGACCTCCCGACTCGTGTCACAGCAACGCCCTGCCATGTCCTGACGCGTCCTGACACGTGCCATGGCCATGTTATGATGCTTCCTGATACGTGCCATGGCCATGTCCTGATGCGTACTGATACGTGACATGGCCATATCTTGATGCGTCCTAATGCATCCCGACTCGTGCCATGGCAACGCCCTGCCATGTCCTGCGACGTCCTGACTCGTTCCATGGCAACTCCCTGCCATGTCCTGACGCGTCCTGCCTCGTGCCATGGCCACGCCCTGCCATGTCCTAACGCGTCCTGACAGGTGCCATCTCCTGACGCGTCCTGATGCGTCCCGACTGGCGCCATCGCCATGCACCGCCATGTCCTGCGACCTCCCGACTCGTGTCATGGCAACGCCATGCCATGTCCTGGCACGTCCTGACACTGTCCATGGCCACGTCGTGATGCATCTTGACACGTGTCGTGGCCATGTCCAGCGATGTATTGACTCGTGCCATGGCCACGTCCTGCCATGTCCTCTGATGTCCTAACTCGTGCCATGGCCATGCCCTGCCATGTCTGGACGCATCCTAACACGTGCCATGTCCCGACAGGTCCTGATGCGTCCCGACTCATGCCATGGCCACTCCCTGCCATGTTCTGTGACCTCTCGACTCGTGTCATAGCAACGCCCTGCCATGTCCTGACGCGTCCTGACACGTGCCATGGCCATGTCCTGATGCGTCCCGACACGTGCCATGGCCTTGTTATGATGCGTCCTGATAGGTGCCAAGGCCATATCCTGACGCGTCCCGACTCGTGCCATGGCCACGCCCTTCCATGTCCTGCGACGTCCTGACTTGTGCCATAGCCACGTCCTACCATGTTCTGATGCGTCCTGACTCGTGCCAAGGCTATGCCCATCCATGTCCTAACACGTGCCATGTCCTGACGCATCCTGATGCGTCCCAACTCGTGCCATGGCCAAGCCCTGCCTTGTCGTGCGACCTCTCGACTCATGTCATGACAACGCCCTGCCATGTCCTGACGCATCCTAACACGTGTCATGGCCATGTCCTGATGCGTCCCGAGACGTGCCATGGCCATGTCCTGATACGTGCCATGGCCACGCCCTGCCATGTCCTGCGACCTCCCGATTCGTGAAATGGCAACGCCCTGCCATGTCCTGCGACGTCCTGATTCGTGCCATGGCCACGTTCTGCCATGTCCTGACGCGTCCTGACTCGTGCCATGGCCACGCCCTACCATGTCCTAACGTGTCCTTACACGTGCCATGTCCTGACGTGTCCCGATGCGTCCCGACTCGTGCCATGGCCACGCCTTGCCATGTCCTGCGACCTCCCGACTCGTGTCATGGCAACGCCCTGCCATGTCCTGACGCGTCCTGACACGCGCCATGGCCATGTCCTGATGCATCCTGACACGTGCCATGGCCATGTCCTGCGACATCTTGACTCATGCCATGGCCACGCCCTGCCATGTCTTACGATGTCCTGACTCGTGCCATGGCCACGCCTTACCATGTCGTGACGCATTCTAACACGTGCCATGTCTTGACGCGTCCTGATGCGTCCTGACTCGTGCCATGGCCACGCCCTGCCATGTCCTGTTACCTCCTAACTCGTGTCATAGCAATGCCCTGCCATGTCTTGATGCGTCCTGACACGTGCCATGGCCATGTTATGATGCGTCCTGATACGTGCCATGGCCATGTCCTAATGCGTCCTGATACGTAGCATGGCCATATCCTGATGCGTCCTAATGCGTCCCGACTCGTGCCATGGCAACGCCCTGCCATGTCCTGCGACGTCCTGACTCGTGCCATGGCAACTCCCTGCCATGCCCTAACGTGTCCTGCCTCGTGCCCTCGCCACGCCCTGCCATGTCCTAACGCGTCCTGACAGGTGCCATGTCCTGACGCGTCCTGATACGTCCCGACTGGTGCCATCGCCACGCCCTGCCATGTCTTGCGACCTCCCGACTCGTGTCATGGCAACGCCATGCCATGTCCTGACACGTCCTGACACTGTCCATGGCCATGTCGTGATGCATCTTGACACGTGCCGTGGACATGTCCGGCGATCTATTGACTCGTGCCATGGCCACGTCCCGCCATGTCCTCCGATGTCCTAACTCGTGCCATGGCCATGCCTTGGCATGTCTAGACGCATCCTAACACGTGCCATGTCCTGACAGGTCCTGATGCGTCCAGACTCGTGCCATGGCAACGCCCTGCCATGTCCTGTGACCTCCCGACTCGTGTCACAGCAACGCCCTGCCATGTCCTGACGCGTCCTGACACGTGCCATGGCCATGTTATGATGCTTCCTGATACGTGCCATGGCCATGTCCTGATGCGTCCTGATGCGTGACATGGCCATATCTTGATGCGTCCTAATGCATCCCGACTCGTGCCATGGCAACGCCCTGCCATGTCCTGCGACGTCCTGACTCGTGCCATGGCAACTCCCTGCCATGTCCTGACGCGTCCTGCCTCGTGCCATATCCACGCCCTGCCATGTCCTAACGCGTCCTGACAGGTGCCATCTCCTGACGCGTCCTGATGCGTCCCGACTGGCGCCATCGCCATGCACTGCCATGTCCTGCGACCTCCCGACTCGTGTCATGGCAACGCCATGCCATGTCTTGGCACGTCCTGACACTGCCCATGGCCATGTCGTGATGCATCTTGACACGTGTCGTGGCCATTTCCAGCGATGTATTGACTCGTGCCATGGCCACGTCCTGCCATGTCCTCTGATGTCCTAACTCGTGCCATGGCCATGCCCTGCCATGTCCTGACGCATCCTAACACGTGCCATGTCCTGACGCGTCCAGATGCGTCCCGACTCGTGCCATGGCCACGCCCTGCCATGTTTTGTAACCTCCCGACTCGTGTCATAGCAACGCCCTGCCATGTCCTGACGCATCCTGACACGTTCCATGGCCATGTCCTGATGCGTCTCGACACGTGCCATTGCCATGGTATGATGCGTCCTGATAGGTGCCATGGCCATATCCTGACGCGTCCTGATGCATCCCGACTCGTGCCATGGCCACGCCCTGCCTGTCCTGCGATGTCCTGACTTGTGCCATGGCCATGTCCTACCATGTTCTGATGCTTCTTGACTCGTGCCATGGCCATGCCCTACCATGTCCTAACGTGTCCTTACACGTGCTATGTCCTGACGCGTCCTAATGCGTCCCGACACGTGCCATGGCGACGCCCTGCCATGTCCTGCGACCTCCTGACTCGTGTCATGGCAACGCACTGCCATGTCTTGACGCGTCTTGACACGCGCCAAGGCCATTTCCTATTGCGTACTGACAAGTGCCATGGCCATGTCCTATGACGTCTTCACTCGTGCCATGGCCACGTCCTGCCATGTCCTGCGCCGTCCTGACTCGTGCCATGGCCACGCCCTGCCTTGGCCATGCCCTTCCATGTCTTGACACATCCTAACACGTGCCATGTCCTGACGCGTCCTGATGCGTCCTGACTCACGCCATGGCCATGCCCTGCCATGTCCTGCGACGTCCTGACTCGTGCCATGGCCACGTCCTACCATGTCCTGATGCGTCCTGACTCGTGCCATGGCAACGCCCTACCATGTCCTAACGTGTCCTTGCACGTGCCATGTCCGGACGCGTCCTGATGCCTCCCGACTCGTGCCATGGCCACGCCCTGCCATGTCCTGCGACCTCCCGACTCGTGTCATGGCAATGCCTTGCCATGTCCTGACAAGCGCCATGGCCATTTCCTGACGCGTCCTGACACGTGCCATGGCCATGTCCTGTGACATTTTGACTCGTGACATGGCCACGTCCTGCCATATCTTGCCACGTCCTGACTCGTGCCATGGCCATGCCCTGCCATGTCCTGGGACCTCCCGACTCGTTTCATGCAAACGCCCTGCCATGTCCTAACGCGTCTTGACACGTTGCATGGCCATGTCCGTATGCATCCTGACACGTTCCATGGCCATGTCCTGATACGTGAAATGGCCATATCCTGACGGTCGTGATGCGTCCCGACTCGTGCCATGGCCACGCCCTGCCATGTCCTGTGACGTCCCGACTCGTGCCATGGCCACGCTCTGCCATGTCCTGTGACCTCCCGACTCGTGTCATGGCAACTCCCTGCCATGTCCTGACGCGTCCTGACACGCGCCTTGGCCATGTCCAGATGCGTCCTGACACGTCCCATGGCCATGTCCTGTGACGTCTTGACTCGTGCCATGGCCACGTCCTGCCATGTCATGCGATGTCCTGACTCGTGCCATGGCCACGTCGTGCCATCTCCTGACGCGTCCTGACACGTGCCATGTCTTGACGTGTCTTGATGCGTCCCGACTAGTGCCATGGCCACGCCCTGCCATGTCCTGCGAACTCCCGACTCGTGTCATGGAAACACCCTGCCATGTCCTGACGCGTCTTGACACGTTGCACGGCCATATCCTTACGCGTCCTGACACGTGCCATGGCCATGTCTTAATACGTCCTGATACGTGCCATGGCCATACCCTGACGGTCGTGATGCGTCCCGACTCGTGCCATGGCCACGCCCTGCCATGTCCTGCGACGTCCTGACTCGTGCCATGGCCACGACCTGCCATGTCCTTACGCGTACTGACTCGTGCCATGGCAACGCCCTGCCATGTCCTAACACGTCCTGACACGTGCCATGTCCTGACGCTTCCTGATGTGTCCGGATGCGTCCCGACTCGTGCCATGGCCCCGTCCTGCCATGTCCTGCTACAACCCGACTCGTGTCATGGAAACGCCCTGACATGTCCTGACACGCGCCATGGCCATGTCCTGATACTTCATGACACGTGCCATGGCCATGTCATGGCACGTCCTGATGCGTCCCGACTCGAACCATGGCTACGCCCTGCCATGTCCTGCGACTTCCCGACTCGTGACATGGCAACGCCATGCCATGTCCTAATGAGTCCTGACACGTGCCATGGCCATGTCTTGATGCGTCCTATCACGTGTCGTGGCCATGTCCTGTGACGTCTTGACTCGTGCCATGGCCACGTCCTGCCATGTCCTGCGACATCCTGACTCGTGCCATGGCCACGCCCTACCATGTCCAGACGCGTCCTATCACGTGCCATGTCCTGACGCGTCCTGGCACGTGCCATGGCCATTTTCTGATGCCTCCCTACTATTGCCATGTCTTGACTCGTCCTACAACGTCCTGACTCGTGCAATGGCCACGCCCTGCCATGTCCTTAAACGTGCCATGGCCATGTCCTTCCGCGTCTTGACACGTGCCATGGCCATGTCCTGACTCGTCCTACGACGTCCTGACTCGTGCCATGGCCAAGCCCTGCCATGTCCTGCGAAGTCCTGACTCGTGTCATTACCACGACCTGCAATGTCCTGATGCGTCCTGACACGTGCTATGGCCATGTCCTGACGCGTCCTGATGCGTCCCGACTCGTGCCGTGGCCACGCCCTGCCATGTCCTACGACATCCAGACTCATGCCATGGCTACGCCTTGCCATGTCCTGATGCGTCCTGACACGTGCCATGTTCTGACGCGTCCTGATGCGTCCCGACTCGTGCCATGGCCACGCCCTGCCATGTCCTACGTCGCGTCATGGTAACGCCCTGCCACGTCCTGCCACGTCCTAACTCGTGCCATGGCCACGTCCTGCCATGGCCTAACGCGTCCTGACTCGTGCCATGGCCACGCCCTGCCATGTCTGACGCGTCTTTACACGCACCATGGCCTATTCATGATGCATCCTAATACGTGCATTGGCCATGTCCGGCGACGTCTTGACTCGTGCCATGGCCACGCCCTGCCATGTCCTACGACGTCCTGACTCGTGCCATGGCCACGCCCTGCCATGTCCTGACGCATCATAACACGTGCCATGTCCTGACGCGTCCTGATGCGTCCCGACTCGTGCCATGGCCACGCCCTGCCATGTCCTGTGACCTCCCGATTCGTATCATAGAAATGCTCTGCCATGTCCTGACGTCCTGACACAATCCATGGCCATGTCTTGATGCGTCCTTACACGTGCCATGGCCATGTTATGGTGCGTCCTGATACGTGCCATGGCCATGTCCTGATGCGTCCTATCACGTGCCATGTCCAGACGCGTCCTATCACGTGCCATGTCCTGACACGTCCTGGCACGTGCCATGGCCATTTTCTGATGCCTCCCTACTCTTTCCATGTTTTAGCTCGTCCTACAACGTCCTGACTCGTGCCATGGCCACGCCCTGCCATGTCCTTAAACGTGCCATGGCCATGTCCTTCCGCGTCCTAACACGTGCCTTGGCCATGTCCTGACATGTTCTGCGACGTCCTTACTCGTGCCATGGCCAAGCCCTGCCATGTCCTGCGAAGTCCTCACTCGTGCCATTCCCACGACCTGCAATGTCCTGATGCGTCCTGATGCGTCCCGACTCGTGCCATGGCCACGCCCTGCCATGTCCTACGATGTGCAGACTCATGCCATGGCTACGCCCTACCATGTCCTGATGCGTCCTGACACGTGCCATGTCCTGACGCGTCCTGATGCGTCCCGACTCGTGCCATGGCCACGCCCTGCCATGTACTACGATGTCCTGACTCATGCCATGGCCACGCCCTGCCATGTCCTGAAGCGTCCTGACACGCGATATGGCCATGTCCTGATGCCTCCTTACACGTGCCATGGCTATGTCCTGCGACGTCTTGACTCGTGTCTTGGTCACGCCCTGCCATGTCCTATGACATCCTGACTCGTGCCACGGCCACGCCCTGCCATGTCCTGCCGCGTCCTAACACGTCCCATGTCCTGACGCGTCCCGATGCGTCCCGACTCGTGCCATGGCCACGCCCTGCCATGTCCTGTGACTTCCCGACTCGTGTCATAGCAATGCCCTGCCATGTCCTGCCGCGTCGTGACACGTGCCATGGCCATGTCCTGATGCGTCCTGAGACGTGCCATGGCCATGTCTTGGTACGTGCCATGGCCACGTCCTGCCATGTCCTGCGACCTCCCGACACGTGTCATGGCAACACCCTGCCATGTCCTGCGACGTCCTAACTCATGCCATGGCCACGTCCTGCCATGGCCTAACGCGTCCTGACTCGTGCCATGACCACGCCCTACCATGGCCTAACGTGTCCTTACACGTGCCATGTCCTGACGCGTCCCGATGCGTCCCGACTCGTGCCATGGCCACGCCTGCCATGTTCTGCGACCTCCCGACCCATTTCATGGCAACGCCCTGCCATGTCTGATGCGTCTTGACACGCGCCACGGCCATGTCCTGATGCATCCTGACACGTGCCATGGCCATGTCCTGCGACGTCTTGACTCGTGCCATGGCCATGTCCTGCGACGTCTTGACTCGTGCCATGGCCACGCCCTGCAATGTCCTACGACGTCCTGACTCATGCCGTGGCCACGCCCTGCCATGTCCTACGACGTCTACACTCAAGCCATGGCTACGCCCTGCCATGTCCTGATGCATCCTGATACGTGCCATGTCCTGACGCGTCCTGATGCGTCCCGACTCGTGCCATGGCCATGCCCTGCCATTTCCTACGACGTCCAGACTCATGCCATGGCTACGCCCTGCCATGTCCTGATGCGTCCTGACACGTGCCATGTCTTGACGCGTCCTGATGCGTCCCGACTCATGCCATGGCCACGCCCTGCCATGTCCTACGATGTCCTGACTCATGCCATGGCCACGCCCTGCCATGTCCTGAAGCGTCCTGACACGCGCCATGGCTATGTCCTGATGCCTCCTGACACGTGCCATGGCTATGTCCTGCGACGTCTTGACTCGTGCCTTGGTCACGCCCTACCATGTCCTATGACATCCTAACTCGTGCCACGGCCACGCCCTGCCATGTCCTGACGCGTCCTAACACGTGCCATGTCCTGACGCGTCCCGATGCGTCCCGACTCGTGCCATGGCCACGCCCTGCCATGTCTTGTGACTTCCCGACTCGTGTCATAGCAATGCCCTACCATGTCCTGACGCGTCATGACACGTGCCATGGCCATGTCCTGATGCGTCCTGAGACGTGCCATGGCGATGTCTTGATACGTGCCATGGCCACGCCCTGCCATGTCCTGCGACCTCCCGACTCGTGTCATGGCAACGCCCTGCCATGTCCTGCGATGTCCTAACTCTTGCCATGGCCACGTCCTGCCATGGCCTAACGCGTCCTGACTCGTGCCATGGCCACGCCCTACCATGGCCTAACGTGTCCGTACACGTGCCATGTCATGACGCGTCCCGATGCATCCCGACTCGTGCCATGGCCACGCCCTTCCATGTCCTACGACGTCCAGACTCATGCCATGGCTACGCCCTGCCATGTCCTGATGCGTCCCGACACGTGCCATGTACTGACGCATCCTGATGCGTCCCGACTCGTGCCATGGCCACGCCCTGCAATGTCCTACGACGTCCTGACTCATGCCGTGGCCACGCCCTGCCATGTCCTACGACGTCTACACTCATGCCATGGCTACGCCCTGCCATCTCCTGATGCATCCTGATACGTGCCATGTCCTGACGCGTCCTGATGCGTCCCGACTCGTGCCATGGCCACGCCCTGCCATGTCCTACGACGTCTAGACTCATGCCATGGCTACGCCCTGCCATGTCCTGATGCATCCTGATACGTGCCATGTCGTGATGCGCCCTGATGCGTCCCGACTCGTGCCATGGCCACGCCCTGCCACGTCCTGCGATGTCCAGTCTTGTGCCATAGCCACGTCCTACCATGTCCTGATGCGTCCTGACTCGTGCCATGGCCATGCCCTACCATGTCCTAACGTTTCGTTACACGTGCTATGTCCGGACGCATCCTAATGCATCCCGACACGTGCCATGGCCACGCCCTGCCATGTCCTGCGACCTCCCGACTCGTTTCATGGAAACGCCCTGCTATGTCCTGCCGCGTCTTGACACGTTGCATGGCCATGTCCATATGCATCCTGACACGTGCCTTGGCCATGTCCTGATGTGTCCTGAAACGTGAAATGGCCATATCGTGACGATCGTGATGCGTCCCGACTCGTGCCATGGCCACGCCCTGCCATGTCCTGCGACGTCTTGACTCGTGCCATGGCCATGCCCTGCCATGTCCTGCGACGTCCTGACTCATGCCATGGCCACGCACTGCCATGTCAAATCGCGTACTAACTCGTGCCATGGAAACACCCTGCCATGTCCAAACACGTCCTGACACGTGCCATGTCCTGACGCTTCCTGATGCGTTCTGATGCGTCCCGACTCGTGCCATGGCCACACCCTGCCATGTCTTGCGACAACCCGACTCGTGTCATGGAAACGCCCTGACATGTCCTGACACGCGCCATGGCCATGTACTGATACTTCCTGACACGTGCCATGGCCATGTCATGACGCGTCCTGATGCGTCCAGACTCGAACCATGGCTACGCCCTGCCATGTCCTGCGACTTCCCGACTCGTGACATGGCAATGCCATGCCATGTCCAAATGAGTCCTGACACGTGCCATGGACATGTCTTGATGCGTCCTATCACGTGTCGTGGCCTTGTCCTGTGACGTCTTGACTCGTGCCATGACCACGTCCTACCATGTCCTGCGACGTCCTGACTCGTGCCATGGCCACGCCCTGCCATGTCTAGACGTGTCCTATCACGTGCCATGTCCTGACACGTCCTGGCACGTGCCATGGCCATTTTCTGATGCCTCCCTACTCTTGCCATGTCTTCACTGGTCCGGCGACGTCCTGACTCGTGCCATGGCCAAGCCCTGCCATGTCCTGCGAAGTCCTGACTCGTGCCATTCCCACGACCTGCAATGTTCTGATGCGTCCTAACACGTGCCATGGCCATGTCCTGACGCGTCCTGATGAATCCCGACTCGTGCCATGGCCACGCCCTGCCATGTCCTACGACGTCTAGACCCATGCCATGGCTACGCCCTGCCATGTCCTGATGCGTCCTGATACGTGCCATGTCCTGACGCGTCTTGATGCGTCCCAACTCGTGCCATGGCCACGCCCTGCCATGTCCTGAGACGTCCTGTCTTGTGCCATAGCCACGTCCTACCATGTCATGATGCGTCCTATCACGTGTCGTGGCCATGTCTTGTGACGTCTTGACTCGTGCCATGCCCACGTCCTGCCATGTCCTACGACGTCTTCACTCGTGCCATGGCCATGTCCTGATGCGTCCTATCACGTGCCATGTCCAGACCCGTCCTATCACGTGCCATGTCCTGACACGTCCTGGCATGTGCCATGGCCATTTTCTGATGCCTCCCTACTCTTGCCATGTCATAACTCGTCCTACAATGTCCTGACTCGTGCCATGGCCACGCCCTGCCATGTCCTTAAACGTGCCATGGCCATGTCCTTCCGCGTACTGACACGTGCCATGGCCATGTCCTACGACGTCCTGACTCGTGCCATGGCCAAGCCCTACCATGTCCTGCGAAGTCCTCACTCGTGCCATTCCCACGACCTGCAATGTCCTGATGCGTCCTGACACGTGCCATAGCCATGTCCTGACGCGTCCTGATGCGTCCTGACTCGTGCCATGGCCACTCCCTGCCATGTCCTACGACGTCCTGACTCATGGCATGGCCACGCCCTGCCATGTCCTGAAGCGTCCTGACACGCGCCATGGCCATGTCCTAATGCCTCCTGACACGTGCCATGGCTATGTCCTGCGACGTCTTGACTCGTGCCTAGGTCACGCCCTGCCATGTCCTGACGCGTCCTAACACGTGCCATGTCCTGACGCGTCCCAATGCGTCCCGACTCGTGCCATGGCCACGCCCTGCCATGTCTTGTGACTTCCGGACTCGTGTCATAGCAATGCCCTACCATGTCGTGATGCGTGTTGACACGCGCCACGGCCATGTCCTGATGCATCCTGACACGTGCCATGGCCATGTCCTGCGACGTCTTGACCCGTGCAATGGCCACGCCCTGCAATGTCCTACGACGTCCTTACTCATGCCGTGGCCACGCCCTGCCATGTCCTACGACGTCTAGACTCATGCCATGGCTACGCCCTGCCATGTCCTGATGCGTCCTGATACGTGCCATGTCCTGACGCGTCCTGATGCGTCCCGACTCATGCCATGGCCACGCCCTGCCATGTCCTACGACGTCTAGACTCATGCCATGGCTAGGCCCTGCCATGTCCTGATGCGTCCTGATACGTGCCATGTCCTGATGCGCCCTGATGCATCCCGACTCGTGCCATGCACGCCCTGCCACGTCCTATCTTGTGCCATAGCCACGTCCTACCATGTCCTGATGCGTCCTGACTCGTGCCATGGCCATGCCCTACCATGTCCAAACGTTTCGTTACACGTAATATGTCCTGACGCGTCCTAATGCATCCCGACACGTGCCATGGCCACGCCCTGCCATGTCCTGCGACCTCCCGACTCGTGTCATGGCAACACTCTGCCATGTCGTGACGCGACGCGCCAAGGCCATTTCCTGTTGCGTCCTGACACGTGCCATGGCCATTTCCTATGACGTCTTGAATCGTGCCATGGCCACGTCCTGCCATGTTCTGCGCCGTCCTGACTCGTGCCATGGCCACGCCCTGCCATGGCCACGCCTTTCCATGTCCTGACACATCCTAACACGTGCCATGTCCTGACGCGTCCTGATGCGTCCTGACTCGTGCCATGGCCACGCCCTGCCATGTCTTGCGACGTTCTGACTCGTGCCATGGCCACGACCTACCATGTCCGGATGCGTCATGACTCGTGCCATGGCCACGCCCTACCATGTCCTAACATGTCCTTGCACGTGCCATGTCCTGTCGCGTCCTGATGGGTCCCGACTCGTGCCATGGCCACGCCCTGCCATGTCCTGCGACAACCCGACTCGTGTCATGGAAACGCCCTGACATGTCCTGACACGCGCCATGGCCATGTACTGATACTTCCTGACACATGCCTTGGCCATGTCATGACACGTCCTGATGCGTCCCGACTCGAACCATGGCTACGCCCTGCCATGTCCTGCGACTTCTCGACTCGTGACATGGCAATGCCATGCCATGTCCAAATGAGTCCTGACACGTGCCATGGCCATGTCTTGATGTGTCCTATCACGTGTCGTGGCCATGTCCTGTGACGTCTTGACTCGTGCCATGGCCACGTCCTGCCATGTCCTACTACGTCTTGACTCGTGCCATGGCCACGCCCTGCCATGTCCAGATGCGTCCTATCACGTGCCATGTCCTGACATGTCCTGGCACGTGCCATGGCCATTTTCTGATGCCTCCCTACTCTTGCCATGTCTTAACTCGTCCTACAACGTCCTGACCCATGCCATGGCCACGCCCTGCCATGTCTTTAAACGTGCCATGGCCATGTCCTTCCGCATCCTTACACGTGCCATGGCCATGTCCTGACATGTCCTGCGACGTCCTGACTCGTGCCATGGCCAAGCCCTGTCATGTCCTGCGAAGTCCTCACTCGTGCCATTCCCACGACCTGCAATGTCCTGATGCGTCCTGACACGTGCCATAGCCATGTCCTGACGCGTCCTGATGCGTCCCGAATCGTGCCATGGCCACGCCCTGCCGTGTCCTACGACGTCCAGACTCATGCCATGGCAACGCCCTGCCATGTCCTGATGCGTACTGACACGTGCCATGTCCTGACGCGTCCTGATGCGTCCCGACTCGTGCCATGGCCACGCCCTGCCATGTCCTACGACGTCTTGACTCATGCCATGGCCACGCCCTGCCATGTCCTGATGTGTCCTGACACGCGCCATGGCCATGTCCTGATGCCTCCTGACACGTGCCATGGCCATGTCCTGCGACGTCTTGACTCGTGCCTTGGTCACGCCCTGCCATGTCCTATGACGTCCTGACTCGTGCCACGGCCACGCCCTGCCATGTCCTGACGCGTCCTAACATGTGCCATGTCCTGACGCGTCCTAACATGTGCCATGTCGTGACGCGTCCTGATGCGTCCCGACTCGTGCCATGGCCACGCCCTGCCATGTTCTGTGACTTCCCGACTCGTGTCATAGCAATGCCCTACCATGCCCTGACGCGTCTTGACACGCGCCACGGCCATGTCCTGATGCATCCTGACACGTGCCATGGCCATGTCCTGCAACGTCTTGACCCGTGCCATGGCCACGCCTTGCCATGTCCTACGACGTCCTAACTCATGCCATGGCCACGCCCTGCCATGTCCTGATGCATCATAACACGTGCCATGTCCTGACGCGTCCTAATGCGTCCCGACTCGTGCCATGGCCACGCCCTACCATGTCCTGTGACCTCCCGAGTCGTGTCATAGAAACGCTCTGCCATGTCCTGACGCATCCTGACACGTGCCATGGCCATGTCTTGATGCGTCCTGACATGTGCCATGGCCATGTTATGACGCATCCTGATACGTGCCATGGCCATGTCCTGATGCGTCCTGATACGTGTCATGGCCATATCCTGATGCGTCCTGCTGCGTCCCGACTCGTGCCATAGCAACGCCCTGCCATGTCTTGCAACGTCCTGACTCGGTCCATGGCAACACCCTGCCATGTCCTGACGCGTCCAGCCTCGTGCCAAGGCCACGCCCTACCATGTCCTAACGCGTCCTGACACGTGCCATGTCTTGACGCGTCCTGACTGGCGCCATGGCCATGCCCTACCATGTCCTGCGACCTCCCGACTCGTGTCATGGCAACGCCATGCCATGTCCTGACGCGTCCTGACACTTGCCATGGCCATATCCTTATGCGTCCTGACACGTGCCGTGGCTATGTCTGGCGATGTCTTGACTTGTGCCATGGCCACGTCTATCCATGTCCTCCGACAACCTGACTCGTACCATGGCCACGCACTGCCATGTCCTAACACATCCAAACACGTGCCACGTCCTGAGGTGTCCTGATGCATCCCGACTCGTTCCATGGTCACACCCTGCCATGTCCTGTGACCTCCAGACTCGTGTCATTGCAACACCCTGCCATGTCCTAACGCGTCCTGGCACGTGCGATGGCCATGTGCTGATGCGTCCTGACACGTGCCATAGCCATGTTATGATGCGTCCTGATACGTGCCATGGCCATATCCATTTGCGTCTTGATGCGTCCCGATTTGTGCCATGGCCACGCCCCTTCATGTCCTGCGACGTCCTGACTCGTGCCATGGCCACACCCTACCATGTCCTAATGTGTCCTTACACGTGCCACGTCCTGACGCGTCTTGATGCGTCCCGACTCGTGCCATGGCCACGCTCTGCCATGTCCTGCGACCTCCCGACTCGTGCCATGGCAACTCCCTGCCATGTCCTGACACGTCCTGACACGCACCTTGGCCATGTCCTGATGTGTCCTGACACGTGACATGGCCATGTCCTGTGACGTCTTGTCTTGTGCCATGGCCACGTCCTGCCATGTCCTACGACGTCCTGACTCGTGCCATGGCCACGTCGTGCCATGTCCTGACGCGTCCTGACACGAGCCATGTATTGACGTGTCTTGATGCGTCCCGACTAGTGCCATGGCCACGCCCTGCCATGTCCTGCAACCTCCCGACTAGAGTCATGGAAACGCCCTGCCATGTCGTGATGCGTCTTGACACGCGCCAAGGCCATTTCCTGTTTCGTCCTGACACGTGCCATGCCATTTCCTATGATGTCTTGACTCGTGCCATGGCCACGTCCTGCCATGTCCTGCGCCGTCCTGACTCGTGCCATGGCCACGCCCTGCCATGGCCACGCCCTTCCATGTCCTGACACACCCTAACACGTGCCATGTCCTGACGCGTCCTGATGCGTCCTGACTCGTGCCATGGCCACGCCCTGCCATGTCCTGCGACGTCCTGACTCGTGCCATGGCCACGACCTACAATGTCTTGATGCGTCCTGACTCGTGCCATGGCCACGCCCTACCATGTCCTAACGTGTCCTTGCACGTGCCATGTCCTGACACGTCCTGATGCGTCCCGACTCATGCCATGGCCACGCCCTGCCAAGTCCTGCGACCTCCCGACTCGTGTCATGGCAATGCCTTGCCATGTCCTGACGCGTCCTGACACGTCCTGACGCGTCCTGACACGTGCCATGTCCTGAAGCGTCCTGATGCGTCCCGACTCGTGCCATGGCCACGCCCTGCCATGTCCTACGACGTCCTGACTCATGCCATGGCCACGCCTTGCCATGTCCTGAAGCATCCTGACACGCGCCATGGCCATGTTCTGATGCCTCCTGACACGTGCCATGGCTATGTCCTGCGACGTCTTGACTCGTCCCTTTGTCACGCCCTGCCATGTCCTATATTGTCCTGACTCGTGCCACGGCCAGGCCCTGCCATGTCCTGACGCGTCCTAACACGTGCCATGTCCTGACGCGTCCTGATGCGTCCTGACTCGTGCCATGGCCACGCCCTGCCATGTCTTGTGACATCCTGACTCGTGTCATAGCAATGCCCTACCATGTCCTGACGCGTCGTGACACGTGCCATGGCCATGTCCTGATGCGTCCTGACACGTGCCATGGCTATGTCCTGACGCGTCCTGACACGTGCCATGTCCTGACGCATCCTGATGCGTCCCGACTCGTGCCATGGCCACGCCCTGCCATGTCCTACGACGTCCTGACTCATGCCATGGCCACGCCTTGCCATGTCCTGAAGCGTCCTGACACGCGCCATGGCCATGTTCTGGTGCCTCCTGACACGTGCCATGACTATGTCCTGCGACATCTTGACTCGTCCCTTGGTCACGCCCTGCCATGTCCTATGACGTCCTGACTCGTGCCAAGGCCAGGCCCTGCCATGTCCTGACGCGTCCTAACACATGCCGTGTCCTGACGCGTCCTGATGCGTCCCGACTCGTGCCATGGCCACGCCCTGCCATGTCCTGTGACTTCCTGACTCGTGTCATAGCAATGCCCTACCATGTCCTGACGCGTCGTGACACGTGCCATGGCCATGTCCTGATGCGTCTTGAGACGTGCCATGGCCATGTCTTGATACGTGCCATGGCCACGCCCTGCCATGTCCTGCGACCTCCCGACTCGTGTTATGGCAACGCCCTGCCATGTCCTGCGACGTCCTAACTCGTGCCATGGCCACGTCCTGCCATGGCTTGACGCGTCCTGACTCGTGCCATGGCCACGCCCTACCATGTCTTAACGTGTCCTTACACATGCAATGTCCTGACGCGTCCCGACTCGTGCCATGGCCACGCCTGCCATGTCCTGCGACCTCCCGACTCGTGTCATGGCAACGCCCTGCCATGTTTGACGCGTCTTGACACGCGCCACGGCCATGTCCTGATGCATCCTGACACGTGCCATGGCCATGTCCTGCGACGTCTTGACCCGTGCCATGGCCACGCCCTGCCATGTTCTACGACGTCCTGACTCGTGCCATGGCCACGCCCCGCCATATCCTGACGCATCATAACACGTGCCATGTCCTGACGCGTCCCGACTCGTGCCATGGCCACGCCCTGCCATGTCCTGTGACCTCCCGAGTCGTGTCATAGAAACGCTCTGCCATGTCCTGACGCATCCTGACACGTACCATGGCCATGTCTTGATGCGTCCCGACACGTGCGATGGCCATGTTACGATGCGTCTTGATACGTGCCATGGCCATGTCCTGATGCGTCCTGATACGTGTCATAGCATATCCTGATGCGTCGCGAGTCGTGCCATGGCAACGCCCTCCCATGTCCTGCGACGTCCTGACTCGCGCCATGGCAACACCCTGCCATGTCCTGACGCGTCCAGCCTCGTGCCAAGGCCACGCCCTACCATGTCCTAACGCGTCCTGACTCATGCCATGTCTTGACGCGTCCTGACTAGCGCCATGGCTACGCCCTACCATGTCCTGCAACCTCCCGACTCGTGTCATGGCAACACCATGCCATGTCCTGACGCGTCCTGACACTTGCCATGGCCATATCCTTATGCGTCCTGACACGTGCCGTGGCTATGTCCGGCGATGTCTTGAGTTGTGCCATGGCCACGTCCTGCCATGTCCTCCGACGACCTGACTCGTGCCATGGCCACGCCCTGCCATGTCCTGACGCATCCAAACACGTGCCATGTCCTGACGCGTCCTGATGCATCCCGAGTCGTTCCATGGTCATGCCCTGCCATGTCCTGTGACATCCAGACTCGTGTCGTTGCAAGACCCTGCCATGTCCTGACGCGTCCTGGCACGTGCAATGGCCATGTCCTGATGCGTCCTGACACGTGCCATGGCCATGTTATGATGCGTCCTATTACGTGCCATGGCCATATCCTTACGCGTCCTGATGCGTCCTGACTTGTGCCATGGCCACGCCCCTCAATGTCCTGCACCGTCCTGACTCGTGCCATGGCCACGCCCCACCATGTCCGAATGTGTCCTTACACGTGCCACGTCCTGACGCGTCCTGATGTGTCCTGACACGTGCAATGGCCATGTCCTGTGACGTCTTGACTCGTGCCATGGCCACGTCCTGCCATGTCCTACGACGTCCTTACTCGTGCCATGGCCACGTCGTGCCATGTCCTGACGCGCCCTGACACGTGCCATGTCTTGACGTGTCTTGATGCGTCCCGACTAGTGCCATGGCCACGCCCTGGCATGTCCTGCGACCTCCCGACTCGTGTCATGGAAACGCCCTGCCATGTCCTGACGCGTCTTGACACGTTGCACGGCCATATCCTTACGCGTCCTGACACGTGCCATGGCCACGCCCTGCCATATCCTTACGCGTACTGACTCGTGCCATCGCAACGCCCTGCCATGTCCTAACTCGTCCTGACACGTGCCATGTCCTCACGCTTCCTGATGTCTCGTGATGCGGGCCGACTCATGCCCATGTCCTGCTACAACCCGACTCGTGTCATGGAAACGCCCTGACATGTCCTGACACGCGCCATGGCCATGTCCTGACACGCGGCATGGCCATGTCCTGATACTTCCTGACACGTGCCATGGCCATGTCATGACGAGTCCTGATGCGTCCAGACTCAAACCATGGCTACACTGTGCCTTGTCCTGCGACTTCCCGACTCGTGACATGGCAATGCCATGCCATGTCCTAATGAGTCCTGACACGTGCCATGGCCATGTCTTGATGCGTCCTATCACGTGTCCAGGCCATGTCCTGTGACGTCTTGACTCGTGCCATGGCCACGTCCTGCCACGTCCTTACGTCCTGACTCGTGCCATGGCCACGCCCTGCCATGTCCTGAAACGTGCCATGGCCATGTCCTTCCGCGTCCTGACACGTGCCATGGCCATGTCCTGACACGTCGTGCGACGTCCTGACTCGTGCCATGGCCAAGACCTGCCATGTCCTGCAAAGTCGTGACTCGTGCCATTCCCACAACCTGAAATGTCCTGATGCGTCCTTACACGTGCCATGGCCATGTCCTGACGCGTCCTGACACGTCCTGACACGTGCCATGTCCTGACGCGTCCTGATGCGTCCCGACTCGTGCCATGGCCACGCCCTGCCATGTCCTACGATGTCCTGACTCATGCCATGGCCACGCCTTGCCATGTCCTGAAGCGTCCTGACACGCGCCATGGCCATGTTCTGATGCCTCCTGACACATGCCATGGCTATGTCCTGCGACGTCTTGACTCGTGCCTTGGTCACGCCCTGCCATGTCCTATGACGTCCTGACTCGTGCCACGGCCACGCCCTGCCATGTCCTGACGCGTCCTAAGACGTGCCATGTCCTGACACATCCTGATTCGTCCCGACTCGTGCCATGGCCACGCCCTGCCATGTCCTGTGACTTCCCGACTCGTGTCATAGCAATGCGCTACCATGTCCTGACGCGTCGTAACACGTGCCATGGCCATGTCCTGATGCGTCCGTAGACGTGCCATGGCCATGTGCTGATACGTGCCATGGCCACGCCCTGCCATGTCCTACGACCTCCCGACTCATGTTATGGCAACGCCCTGCCATGTCCTGCGACGTCCTAACTCGTGCCATGGCCACGTCCTGCCATGGCCTGACGCGTCCTGACTCGTGCCATAGCCACGCCCTACCATGTCCTAACGTGTCCTTACACGTGCCATGTCCTGACGCGTCTCGATGCATCCCGACTCGTGCCATGGCCACGCCCTGCCATGTCCTACGACCTCCCGACTCGAGTCATGGCAACGCCCTGCCATGTCTAACGCGTCTTGACACGCACCATGGCCATGTCCTGATGCATCCTGACACGTGCCATGGGCATGTCCTTCGACGCCTTGACTCGTGCCATGGCCACGCCCTGCCATGTCCTACGACGTCCTGACTCGTGCCGCGGCCACGCCCTGCCATGTCCTGATGCATCATAACACGTGCCATGTCCTGACGCGTCCTGATGCATCCTGACTCGTGCCATGGCCACGCCCTGCCATGTCCTGTGACCTCCCAATTCGTATCATAGAAACGCTCTGCCATGTCCTGACGCGTCCTGACACATGCCATGGCCATGTCTTGATGCGTCCTTACACGTGCCATGGCCATGTTATGATGCGTCCTGATACGTGCCATGGCCATGTCCTGATGCGTCCTGATACGTGTCATGGCCATATCCTGACGCGTCCTGATGCGTCCCGACTCGTGCCATGGCAACGCCCTGCCATGTCCTGCGACGTCCTGACTCGTGCCATGGCATCACCCTGCCATGTCCTGACGCGTCCAGCCTCGTGCCAAGGCCACACCCTACCATGTCCTAACGCGTCCTGACACGTGCCATGTCTTGACGCGTCCTGATGCGTCCCGACTGGCGCCATGGCCACGCCCTACCATGTCTTGCAACCTCCGGACTCGTGCCATGGCAACGCCATGCCATGTCTTGACGCCTCTTGACACTTGCCATGGCCATATCCTGATGCGTCCTGACACGTGCCGTGGCCATGTCCGGCGATGTCTTGACTTGTGCCATGGCCACGTCCTTCCAAGTCCTCCGACAACCTGACTCGAGCCATGGCCACGCCCTACCATGTACCGACGCATCAAAACACGTGCCATGTCTTGACGCGTCCTGATGCGTCCCGACTCGTTCCATGGTCACGCCCTGCCATGTCCTGTGACCTCCAGACTCGTGTCATTGCAACACCCTGCCATGTCTTGACGCATCCTGGCACGTGCGATGGCCATGTCCTGATACGTCCTGACACGTGCCATGGCCATGTTATGATGCGTCCTGATACATGCCAAGGCCATATCCTGACGCGTCCTGATGCATCCCGACTCGTGCCATGGCCATGCCTTGCCATGTCCAGCGACGTCCTGACTCGTGCCATGGCCACGCCCTGCCATGTCCTTACGCGTCCTGACTCGTGACATGGCCACGCCCTGCCATGCCCTAACGCGTCCTGACACGTGCCATGTCCTGTTGCGTCCTGATGCGTCCCGACTCGTGCCATGGCCACGCCCTGCCATGTCCTGCGACAACCCGACTCGCGTCATGGAAACGCCCTGACATGTCTTGAAACGCGCCACGGCCATGTCCTGATACGTCCTGACACGTGCCATGGCCATGTCATGACGCGTCCTGATGAATCCTGACTCGAACCATGGCTACGCCCTGCCATGTCCTGCGACTTCCCGACTCGTGTCATGGCAACGCCATGCCATGTCCTAATGAGTCCTAACATGTGCCATGGCCATGTCGTGATGCGTCCCGACTAGTGCCATGGCCACGCCCTGCCATGTCCTGCGACGTCCTAACCCTTGCCATGGCCATGTCAAGACGGATCATGCGACGTCCTGACTCGTGCCATTGCCACGAACTGCAATGTCCTTATGCGTCCTGACTCCTGCCATGGCCATGTCTTGACGCGTCCTAATGCGCCCCGACTCGTGCCATGACAACGCTCTGCCATGTCCTACGAGGTTCTGACTCATGCCATGGCCACTCCCTGCCATGTCCTGACGCGCCCTGACACGTGCCATGTCCTGACGTTTCCTGATGCGTCCTGACTTGTGCCATGGTAACGCCCTGCCATGTCCTGCGACCTCCCAACTCTTGTTATGGCAATGCCATGCCATGTCCTGACGCGTCCTAACACGTGCCATGGCCATGTCCTGATGCGTCCTGACGTGTCTTGGCCATGTTCTGCGACGTCCTGCCAAGTCCTCCGACAACCTGACTCGAGCCATTGCCACGCCCTGCCATGTACCGACGCATCAAAACACGTGCCATGTCTTGACGCGTCCTGATGCGTCCCGACTCGTTCCATGGTCATGCCCTGCCATGTCCTGTGACATCCAGACTCGTGTCATTGCAAGACCCTGCCATGTCCTGACGCGTCCTGGCACGTGCAATGGCCATGTCCTGATGCGTCCTGACACGTGCCATGGCCATGTTATGATGCGTCCTATTACGTGCCATGGCCATATCCTTACGCGTCCTTATGCGTCCTGACTTGTGCCATGGCCACGCCCCTCCATGTCCTGCACCGTCTTGACTCGTGCCATGGCCACGCCCCACCATGTCCGAATGTGTCCTTACACGTGCCACGTCCTGACGCGTCCTGATGTGTCCTGACAAGTGCAATGGCCATGTCTTGTGACGTCTTGACTCGTGCCATGGCCACGTCCTGCCATGTCCTACGACGTCCTTACTCGTGCCATGGCCACGTCGTGCCATGTCCTGACGCGCCCTGACACGTGCCATGTCTTGACGTGTCTTGATGCGTCCCGACTAGTGCCATGGCCACGCCCTGGCATGTCCTGCAACCTCCCGACTCGTGTCATGGAAACGCCCTGCCATGTCCTGACGCGTCTTGACACGTTGCACGGCCATATCCTTACGCGTCCTGACACGTGCCATGGCCACGCCCTGCCATGTCCTTACGCGTACTGACTCGTGCCATGGCAACGCCCTGCCATGTCCTAACTCGTCCTGACACGTGCCATGTCCTCACGCTTCCTGATGTGTCCTGATGCGTGCCGACTCATGCCCAAGTCCTGCTACAACCCGACTCGTGTCATGGAAACGCCCTGACATGTCCTGACATGCGCCATGGCCATGTCCTGACACGCGCCATGGCCATGTCCTGATACTTCCTGACACGTGCCATGGCCATGTCATGACTAGTCCTAATGCGTCCAGACTCGAACCATGGCTACACTGTGCCTTGTCCTGCGACTTCCCGACTCGTGACATGGCAATGCCATGCCATGTCCTAATGAGTCCTGACACGTGCCATGGCCATGTCTTGATGCGTCCTATCACGTGTCCAGGCCATGTCCTATGACGTCTTGACTCTTGCCATGGCCACGTCCTGCCATGTCCTTACGTCCTGACTCGTGCCATGGCCACGCCCTGCCATGTCCTGAAACGTGCCATGGCCATGTCCTTCCGCGTCCTGACACGTGCCATGGCCATGTCCTGACACGTCGTGCGACGTCCTGACTCGTGCTATGGCCAAGCCCTGCCATGTCCTGCAAAGTCGTGCCTCGTGCCATTCCCATAACCTGAAATGTCCTGATGCGTCCTGACACGTGCTATGGCCATGTCCTGACGCGTCCTGACACGTGCCATGTCCTGACGCGTCCTGATGCGTCCCGACTCGTGCCATGGCCACGCCCTGCCATGTCCTACGACGTCCTGACTCATGCCATGGCCACGCCTTGCCATGTCCTGAAGCGTCCTGACACGCGCCATGGCCATGTTCTGATGCCTCCTGACACATGCCATGGCTATGTCCTGCGACGTCTTGACTCGTGCCTTGGTCACGCCCTGCCATGTCCTATGACGTCCTGACTGGTGCCACGGCCACGCCCTGCCATGTCCTGACGCGTCCTAACACGTGCCATGTCCTGACACATCCTGATTCGTCCCGACTCGTGCCATGGCCACGCCCTGCCATGTCCTGTGACTTCCCGACTCGTGTCATAGCAATTCGCTACCATGTCCTGACGCGTCGTGACACGTGCCATGGCCATGTCCTGATGCGTCCTGAGACGTGCCATGGCCATGTGCTGATTCGTGCCATGGCCACGCCCTGCCATGTCCTGCGACCTCCGGACTCATGTCATGGCAACGCCCTGCCATGTCCTGCGACGTCCTAACTCGTGCCATGGCCACGTCCTGCCATGGCCTGACGCGTCCTGACTCGTGCCATGGCCACGCCCTACCATGTCCTAACGTGTCCTTACACGTGCCATGTCCTGACGCGTCTCGATGCGTCCCGACTCGTGCCATGGCCACGCCCTGCCATGTCCTACGACCTCCCGACTCGAGTCATGGCAACGCCCTGCCATGTCTAACGCGTCTTGACACGCACCATGGCCATGTCCTGATGCATCCTGACACGTGCCATGGCCATGTCCTTCGACGCCTTGACTCGTGCCATGGCCACGCCCTGCCATGTCCTACGACGTCATGACTCGTGCCGCGGCCACGCCCTGCCATGTCCTGACGCATCATTACACGTGCCATGTCCTGACGCGTCCTGATGCATCCTGACTCGTGCCATGGCCACGCCCTGCCATGTCCTGTGACCTCCCAATTCGTATCATAGAAACGCTCTGCCATGTCCTGAAGCGTCCTGACACATGCCATGGCCATGTCTTGATGCGTCCTTACACGTGCCATGGCCATGTTATGATGCGTCCTGATACGTGCCATGGCCATGTCCTGATGCGTCCTGATACGTGTCATGGCCATAGCCTGACGCGTCCTGATGCGTCCCGACTCGTGCCATGGCCACGCCCTGCCATGTCCTGCGACCTCTCGACTCGTGCCATGGCAACGCCCTGCCATGTCCTGACGCGTCCAGCCTCGTGCTAAGGCCACGCCTTACCATGTACTAACGCGTTCTGACACGTGCCATGTCTTGACGTGTCCTGATGCGTCCCGACTGGCGCCATGGCCACGCCCTGCCATGTCCTGCGACCTCCCGACTCGTGTCATGGCAACGCCATGCCATGTTCTCACGCGTCCTGACACTTGCCATGGCCATATCCTGATGCGTCCTGACACGTGCCGTGGCCATGTCCGGCGATGTCTTGACTTGTGCCATGGCCACGTCCTTCCAAGTCCTCCGACAACCTGACTCGAGCCATGGCCACGCCCTGCCATGTACCGACGCATCAAAACACGTGCCATGTCTTGACGCGTCCTGATGCGTCCCGACTCGTTCCATGGTCACGCCCTGCCATGTCCTGTGACCTCCAGACGCGTGTCATTGCAACACCCTGCCATGTCTTGACGCGTCCTGGCACGTGCGATGGCCATGTCCTGATACGTCCTGACACGTGCCATGGCCATGTTATGATGCGTCCTGATACGTGCCAAGGCCATATCCTGACGCGTCCTGATGCGTCCCGACTTGTGCCATGGCCACGCCCCTCCATGTCCTACTACGTCCTGACTCGTGCCATGCCCACGTCCTACCATGTTCTGATGCGTCCTGACTCGTGCCATGGCCACGCCATACCATGTCCTAATGTGTCCTTACACGTGCCACGTCCTGACGCATCCTGATGTGTCCCAACTCGTGCCATGGCCACGCTCTGCCATGTCCTGCGTCCTCCCGACTCGTGTCATGGCAACTCCCTGCCAGTTCATGACGCGTCCTGACACGCGCCTTGGCCATGTCCTGATGCGTCCTGACACGTGCCATGGCCATGTCCTGTGACGTCTTGACTCATGCCATGCCCACGTCCTGCCATGTCCTGCGACGTCCTGACTCGTGCCATTGCCACGCCATTCCATGTCCTGACGCGTCCTGACACGTGCTTTGTCTTGACGTGTCTTGATACGTCCTGACTAGTGCCATGGCAAGGCCCTGCCATGTCTTGCGACCTCCCGACTTGTGTCATGGAAATGCCCTGCAATTTCCTGACGCGTCCTGACACGTGCCATGGCCATGTCCTGATGCGTCGTGACACGTGCCGTGGCCATGTCCTGATACGTTCAGATACGTGCCATGGCCATATCCTGACGGTCTTGATGCATCCCGACTCGTGCCATGGCCATGTCCTAACACGTTCCATGTCCTGACGCGTCTTGATGCGTCCAGACTTGTGTGATGACCACGCCCAGCCATGTCCTGTGACTTCCCGACTCGTGTCATAGCAATGTTCTACCATGTACTGACGCGTTGTGACACGTGCCATGGCCATGTCCTGATGCGTCCTGAGACATGCCATGGCCATGTCTTGATACGTGCCATGGCCACGCCCTGCCATATTCTGCGACCTCCTGACTCGTGTCATGGCAACGCCCTGCCATGTCCTGCGACATCGTAACTCGTGCCATGGCCACATCCTGCCATGGCCTGACGCGTCCTGACTCGTGCCATGGCCACGCCCTACCATGTCCAAACGTGTCCTTACACATGCCATGTCCTGACGCGTCCCGATGCGTCCCGACTCGTGCCATGGCCACGCCTGCCATGTCCTGCGACCTCCCGACTCGTGTCATGACAACACCCTGCCATGTCCTGACGCTTCCTGACACGCTCCATGGCCATGTCCTGATGCATCCTGACACGTTCCATGGCCATATCCTGCGACGTCTTGACTCGTGCCATGGCCATGCCCTGCCATGTCCTACGACGTCCTGACTCGTGCCATGGCCACGCCCTACCATGTCCTGATGCATTCTAACACGTGCCATGTCCTGACGCGTCCTGATGCGTCCCGACTCGTGCCATGGCCACGCCCTGCCATGTCCTGTGACCTCCCAACTCGTGTCATAGCAACGCCCTGCCATATCCTTACGTGTCTTGACACGTGCCATGGCCATGTTACGGTGCGTCCTGATACATGCCATGGCCATGTCCTGATGCGTCATGATACGTGTCATGGCCATATCCTGACGCGTCACAATGCGTCCCTACTCGTGCCATTGCAACGCCCTGCCATGTCCTGCGACGTCCTGACTCGTGCAATGGCAACGCCCTGCCATATCCTGACCCGTCCTGCCTCGTGCCATGGCCAGGCCCTTCCATGTCCTATCACGTCCTGACAGGTGCCATGTCCTGACGCGTCCTGATGCGTCCCGACTGGCGCCATTGCCACGCCCTGCCATGTCCTGTGACCTCCCGACTCGTGTCATGGCAACGCCATGCCATGTCCTGAAACGTCCTCACACTGTCCATGGCCATGTCGTGATGCATCTTGACACGTGCCGTGGCCATGTCCGGCGATGTATTGACTCGTGCCATTGCCACGTCCTGCCATGTCCTCCGATGTCCTAACTCGTGCCATGGCCATGCCCTTCCATGTCTTGATGCATCCTAACACGTGCCATGTCCTGACAGGTCCTGCTGCGTCCCGACTCGTGCCATGGCCACGCCCTGCCATGTTCTGTGACCTCTCGACTCGTGTCATAGCAACGACCTGCCATGTCCTGACGCGTCCTGACACGTGCCATGGCCATGTCCTAAGGCGTCCCGACACGTGCCATGGCCATGTTATGATGCGTCCTGATAGGTGCCAAGGCCATATCCTGACGCGTCCTGATGCGTCTTGACTCGTGCCATGGCCACGCCCTGCCATGTCCTGCGACGTCCTGACTTATGCCATAGGCACGTCCTACCATGTCCTAATGCATCGTGACTCGTGCCATGGCGATGCCCTAAAGTGTCCTTACACGTGCTATGTCCTGACGCGTCCTAATGCGTCCCGACACGTGCCATGGCCACGCCCTGCCATGTCCTGCGACCTCCCGACTCGTGTCATGGCAACACCCTACCATGTCGTGACGTCTTGACTCGTGCCATGGACATGTCCTATGACGTCTTGACTCGTGCCATGGCCATGTCTTGCCATGTCCTGCGCCGTCCTGACTCGTGCCATGGCCATGCCCTGCCACGGCCACGCCCTTCCTTGTCCTGACACATCCTACACGTGCCATGTCCTGACGCGTCCTGATGCGTATTGACTCGTGCCATGGACACGCCCTACCATGTCCTGCGTGTCCTGACTCGTGCTATGGCCACGTCCTACCATGTCCAGACGCGTCCTGACTCGTGCCATGGCCACGCCCTACCATGTCCAAACGTGTCCTTGCACGTGCCATGTCCTGACGCGTCCTGATGCGTCCCAACTCGTGCCATGGCCACGCACTGCCATTTCCTGCGACCTCCCGACTCGTGTCATGGCCATGCCTTGCTATGTCCTGACGCGTCCTGACACGCACCATGGCTATTTCCTGACGCGTCCTGACACGTTCCATGGCCATGTCCTGTGACATCTTGACTCGTGACATGGCCACGTCCTGCCATGTCTTGCAATGTCCTGACTCGTGCCATGGCCACGCCCTGCCATATCCTGACGAGTCCTAACACGTCCTGACACGTGCCATGTCCTGACGCATCCTGATATGTCCTGATGCGTCCCGACTTGTGCCATGGCCACGCCTTGCCATGTCCTGCGACAACCCGACTCGTGTCATGGAAACGCCCTGACATGTCCTGACACGCGCCATGGCCATGTCCTGATACTTCCTGACACGTGCCATGGCCATGTCATGACGCGTCTTGATGCGTCCCGACTCGAACCATGGCTACGCCTTGCCATGTCCTGCGACTTCCCGACTCGTGACATGGCAATGCCATGCCATGTCCAAATGAGTCCTGACACGTGCCATGGCCATGTCTTGATGCGTCCTATCACGTGTCGTGGCCAAATCCTGTGACGTCTTGACTCGTGCCATGGCCACGTCCTGCCATGTCCTGCGACGTCCTGACTCGTGCCATGGCCACGCCCTGCATGTCCTAACGCGTCCTAACACGAGCCATGTCCTGACGCGTCCTGGCACATGCCATGGCCATTTTCTGATGCCTCCCTACTCTTGCCATGTCTTGACTCGTCCTACAACGTCCTGACTCGTGCCATGGCCACGCCCTGCATGTCCTGAAACGTGCCATGGCCATGTCCTTCCGCGTCCTGACACGTGCCATGGCCATGTACTGACACGTCCTGCGACGTCCTGACTCATGCCATGGCCAAGCCCTGCAATGTCCTGCGAAGTCCTGACTCGTGCCATTCCCACGACCTGCAATGTCCTGATGCGTCCTGACATGTGCCATGGCCATGTCCTGACGCGTCCGGATGCATCCCGACTCGTGCCATGGCCACGCCCTGCCATGTCCTACGACGTCCAGACTCATGCCATGGCTACGCCCTGCCATGTCCTGACGCGTCCTCACACGTGCCATGTCCTGACGTGTCCTGATACGTCTCGACTCGTGCCATGGCCACGCCCTGCCATGTCCTACGACGTCCTGACTCATGCCATGGCCACGCCCTGCCATGTCCTGAAGCATCCTGACACGCGCCATGGCCATGTCCTGATGTCTCCTGACACGTGCCATGGCTATGTCCTGCGACGTCTTTACTCGTGCCTTGGTCACGCCCTGCCATGTTCTATGACGTCCTGACTCGTGCCACAGCCACGCCCTGCCATGTCCTGATGCGTCCTAACACGTTCCATGTCCTGACGCGTCTTGATGCGTCCAGACTCGTGCCATGACCACGCCCTGCCATGTCCTATGACATCCCGACTCGTGTCATAGCAATGTTCTAGCATGTCCTAACGCGTCGTGACACGTGCCATGGCCATGTTCTGATGCGTCCCGAGACGTGCCATGGCCGTGTCTTGATACATGCCATGGCCACGCCCTGCCATATCCTGCGACCTCCTGACTCGTGTCATGGCAACGCCCTGCCATGTCCTGCGACGTCCTAACTCGTTCCATGGCCACATCCTGCCATGGCCTGACGCGTTCTGACTCGTGCCATGGCCACGCCCTACCATGTCCAAACGTGTCCTTACACGTGCCATGTCCTGACGCGTCCCGATGCGTCCCGACTCGTGCCATGGCCACGCCTACCATGTCCTGCGACCTCCCGACTCGTGTCATGACAACACCCTGCCATGTCCTGACGCTTCCTGACACGCGCCATGGCCATGTCCTGATGCATCCTGACACGTGCCATGGCCATATCCTGCGACGTCTTGACTCGTGCCATGGCCATGCCCTGCCATGTCCTACGACGTCCTGACTCGTGCCATGGCCACGCCCTACCATGTCCTGACACATTCTAACACGTGCCATGTCCTGACGCGTCCTGATGCGTCCCGACTCGTGCCATGGCCACGCCCTGCCATGTCCTGTGACCTCCCGACTCGTGTCATAGCAACGCCCTGCCATGTCCTTACGTGTCTTGACACGTGCCATGGCCATGTTATGGTGCGTCCTGATACGTGCCATGGCCATGTCCTGATGCGTCCTGATACGTGTCATGGCCATATCATGACGCGTCATAATGCATCCCGACTCGTGCCATGGCAACGCCCTGCCATGTCCTGCGACGTCCTGACTCGTGCCATGGCAACGCCCTGCCATGTCCTGACCCGTCCTGCCTCGTGCCATGGCCACGCCCTGCCATGTCCTATCACGTCCTGACAGGTGCCATGTCCTGACGGGTCCTGATGCGTCCCGACTGGCGCCATCGCCACGCCCTGCCATGTCCTGCGACCTCCCGACTCATGTCATGGCAACGCCATGCCATGTCTTGAAACGTCCTCACACGGTCCATGGCCATGTCGTGATGCATCTTGACACGTGCCGTGGCCATGTCCGGTGACCTCTCGACTCGTTTCATAGCAACGACCTGTCATGTCATGACGCGTCCTGACACGTGCCATGGCCATGTCCTGATGCGTCCCGACACGTGCCATGGCCATGTTATGATGCGTGCTGATAGGTGCCAAGGCCATATCCTGACGCGTCCTGACGCGTCCTGACTCGTGCCATGGCCACGCCCTGCCATGTCCTGCGACGTCCTGACTTATGCCATAGCCACGTCCTACCATGTCCTGATGCGTCGTGACTCGTGCCATGGCGATGCCCTAACGTGTCCTTACACGTGCTATGTCCTGACGTGTCCTAATGCGTCCCGACACGTGCCATGGCCACGCCCTGCCATGTCCTGCGACCTCCCGACTCGTGTCATGGCAACGCCCTGCCATGTCGTGACGTCTTGACTCGTGCCATGGCCATGTCCTATGACGTCTTGACTCGTGCCATGGCCATGTCTTGCCATGTCCTGCGCCGTCCTGACTCGTGCCATGGCCATGCCCTGCCATGGCCACGCCCTTCCTTGTCCTAACACATCCTACACGTGCCATGTCCTGACGCGTCCTGATGCGTATTGACTCGTGCCATGGACACGCCCTACCATGTCCTGCGACGTCCTGACTCGTGCTATGGCCACGTCCTACCATGTCCTGATGCGTCCTGACTCGTGCCATGGCCACGCCCTGCCATGTCCTGCGACCTCCCGACTCGTGTCATGGCCATGCCTTGCTATGTCCTGACGCGTCCTAACACGCGCCATGGCCATTTCCTGACGCGTCCTGACACGTTCCATGGCCATGTCCTGTGACATCTTGACTCGTGACATGGCCACGTCCTGCCATGTCTTGCGATGTCCTGACTCGTGCCATGGCCACGCCCTCCCATGTCCTGACGATTCCTGACACTTGCCATGTCGTGACGTGTCTTGATGCGTCCCGACAAGTGCCATGGCCATGCCCTGCCATGTCTTGCGACCTCCCGACTCGTTTCATGAAAACGCCCTGCCATGTGTTGACGCGTCTTGACACGTTGCATGGCCATTTCCTTATGCGTCCTGACACGTGCCATGACCATGTCCTGATGCATCCTGATACGTGAAATGGCCATATCCTGACGGTCGTGATGCGTCCCGACTCGTGCCATGGCCACGCCCTGCCATGTCCTGCGACGTCCTGACACGTGCCATGGCCACGCCCTGCCATGTCCTGACGAGTCCTGACACGTGCCATGTCGTGACGTGTCTTAATGCGTCCCGACAAGTGCCATGGCCATGCCCTGCCATGTCCTGCGATTTCCCGACTCGTTTCATGGAAACGCCCTGCCATGTCCTGCGACCTCCCGACTCGTTTCATGGAAACGCCCTGCCATGTCCTGATGCGTCTTGACACGTTGCATGGCTATGTCCTTATGCGTCCTGACACGTGCCATGTCCTGATGCTTCCTGATGCGTCCTGATGCGTCCCGACTCGTGCCATGGCCACGCCCTACCATTTACTGCGACAACCCGACTCGTGTCATGGAAACGCCCTGACATGTCTTGAGACGCGCCATGGCAATGTCCTTATACTTCCTGACACGTGCCATGGCCATATCATGATGCATTCTGATGCGTCCCGACTCGAACCATGGCTACGCCCTACCATGTCCTGCAACATCCCTACTCGTGACATGGCAATGCCATGCCATGTCCAAATGAGTCTTGACACGTGCCATGGCCATGTCTTGATGCGTCCTATCACGTGTCGTGGCCATATCCTGTGACGTCTTGACTCGTGCCATGGCCACGTCCTGCCATGTCCCGCGACGTCCTGACTCGTGCCATGGCCACGCCCTGCCATGTCCAGACGCGTCCTAACACGTGCCATGTCCTAACGCGTCCTGGCACGTGCCATGGCCATTTTCTGATGCCTCCCTACTCTTGCCATGTCTTGACTCGTCCTACAATGTCCTGACTCGTGCCATGGCCACGCCCTGCCATGTCCTCAATCGTGCCATGGCCATGTCATTCCGCATCCTGACACGTGCCATGGCCATGTCCTGACACGTCCTGCGACGTCCTAACTCGTGCCATGGCCAAGCCCTGCCATGTCCTGCAAAGTCCTGACTCGTGCCATTCCCACGACCTGCAATGTCCTGATGCGTCCTGATGCGTGCCATGGCCATGTCCTGACGCGTCCTGATGCGTCCCGACTCGTGCCATGGCCACGCCCCGCCATGTCCTGGGACTTCCCGCCTCGTGACATGGCAATGCCATGCCATGTCCTAATGAGTCCTGACACGTGCCATGGCCATGTCTTTATGCGTCCTATCACGTGTCGTGGTCATGTCCTGCGACGTCTTGACTCGTGCCATGGCCACGTCCTGCTATGTCCTGCGACGTCTTGACTCTTGCCATGGCCATGCCCTGCCATGTCCTGACGCGTCCTAACACGAGCCATGTCCTGACAGGTCCTGGCACGTGCCATGGCCATTTTCTGATGCCTCCCTACTCTTGCCATGTCTTGACTCGTCCTACAATATCCTGACTCGTGCCATGGCCACGCCCTGCCATGTCCTGAAACGTGCCATGGCCATGTCCTTCCGCGTCCTGACACGTGCCATGGCCATGTCCTGACACGTCCTGCGATGTTCTGACTCGTGCCATGGCCAAGCCCTGCCATGTCCTGCGAAGTTCTGACTCGTGCCATTCCCACGACGTGCAATGTCCTGATGCGTCCTGACACGTGCCATGGCCATGTCCTAACGCGTCCTGATGCGTCCCGACTCGTGCCATAGCCACGCTCTGCCATGTCCTAAGACGTCCAGACTCATGCTATGGTTACGCCCTGCCATGTCCTGACGTTTCCTGACACGTGCCATGTCCTAACGTGTCCTGATGCGTCCCGACTCGTGCCATGGCCACGCCCTGCCATGTCCTACGACGTCCTGACTCATGCCATGGCCACGCCCTACCATGTCCTGAAGTGTCCTGACACGCGCCATAGCCATGTCCTGATGCCTCGTGACACGTGCCATGGCTATTTCCTGCAACGTCTTGACTCGTGCCTTGGTCACGCCATGCCATGTCCTATGACGTCCTGACTCGTGCCACGGCCACGCCCTGCCATGTCCTGACGCGTCCTAACACGTGCCATGTCCTGACGCGTCCTGATGCATCCTGACTCGTGCCATGGCCATGCCCTGCCATGTCCTATGACTTCCTCGTGTCATAGAAATGCCCTAATATGTCCTGACGCGTCGTGGCACATGCCATGGCCATGACCTGTTGCGTCCTGAGACGTGCCATGGCCATGTCTTGATACGTGCCATGGCCACGCCCTGCCATGTCCTGCGACATTCTGACTCGTGTCATGGCAACGCCCTACCATGTCCTGCGACGTCCTAACTCGTGCCATAGACACGTCCTGCCATGGCCTGACGTGTCCTAACTCGTGCCATGGCCACGCCCTACCATGTCCTAACGTGTCCTTACACGTGCCATGTCCTAACGCGTGCCGATGCGTCCCGACTCGTGCCATGGCCACGCCTGCCATGTCCTACGACCTCCCGACTGGTGTCATGGCAACGCCCTGCCATGTCCTGACGCGTCCTGACACGCGCCATGGCCATGTCCTGATGCATCCTGACACGTGCCATGGCCATGTCCTGCGACGTGTTGACTCGGGCCATGGCCATGTCTTGCCTTGTCCTGCGACATCCTGACTCGTGCCATGGCCACGCCCTACCATGTCCTGACGCATTCAAACACGTGCCATATCCTGACGTGTCCTGAAGCGTCCCGACTCGTGCCATGGCCACGCCTTGCCATGTCCTGTGACCTCCCGACTCATGTCATTGCAACGCCCTGCCATGTCCTGACGCGTCCTGACACGTGCCATGGCCGTGTTATGATGCGTCCTTTTACGTGCCATGGCCATATCCTGATGCGTCCTGATACGTGTCATGGCCATATCCTGACGCGTCATAATGCGTCCCGACTCGTGCCATGGCAATGCCCTGCCATGTCCTCACACGTCCTGCCTCGTGCCATGGCCACGCCCTACCATGTCCTATCGCGTCCTGACAGGTGCCATGTCCTGACACGTCCTGATGCGTCCCGACTGGCGCCATCGCCACGCCCTGCCATGTCCTGCGACCTCCCGAATCGTGTCATGGCAACGCCATGCCATGTCCTTATACGTCCTGACACTGTCCATGGCCATGTCGTGATGCGTCTTGACACGTGCCGTGGCCATGTCATTCGATGTCCTAACTCGTGCCATGGCCATGCCCTTCGATGTCTTGAGGCATCCTAACACGTGCCACGTCCTGACAGGTCTTGATGCGTCCCGACTCGTGCCATGGCCACGCCCTGCCATGTTCTGTGACCTCTCGACTCGTGTCATAGCATTGACCTGCCATGTCCTGACGCGTCCTGACACGTGCCATGCCCATGTCCTGATGCGTCCCGACATGTGCCATGGCCATGTTATGATGCGTCCTGATATATGCCAAGGCCATATCCTGACGCGTCCTGATGCGTCCGACTCGTGCCATGGCCACGCCCTGCCATGTCCAGCGACGTCCTGACTTGTGCCATAGCCACGTCTACAATGTCCTGATGCTTCCTGACTCATGCCATGGCCATGCCCTAACGTTTCCTTACACGTGCTATGCCCTAACGTGTCCTTACACGTGCTATGTCCTGACGCGACCTAATGCATCTTGACACACGCCAAGGCCATTTCCTATTGCGTCCTGACACGTGCCATGGCCATGTCCTATGACGTCTTGACTCGTGCCATGGCCACCTCCTGCCATGTACTGCGCCGTCCTGACTCGTGCCATGGCCACGCCCTTCCTTGTCCTGACACATCCTAACACGTGCCATGTCCTGACGGGTCCTGATGCGTCCTGACTCGTGCCATGGCCACGCCTTGCCATGTCCTGCGGCGTCCTGACTCGTGCTATGGCCACGTCCTACCATGTCCAGATGCGTCCTGACTCGTGCCATGGCCAAGCCCTACCATGTCCTAACGTGTCTTTGCACGTGCCATGTCCTAACGCGTCCTGATGCGTCCCGACTCGTGCCATGGCCACGCCCTGCCATGTCCTGTGACATCTTGACTCGTGACATGGCCACGTCCTTCCATGTCTTGCGACGTCCTGACTCGTGCCATGCCCACGCCCTGCTATGTACTGACGAGTCCTGACACGTGCCATGTCGTGACGTGTCCTGATGTGTCCCGACAAGTGCCATGGCCATGCCCTGCCATGTCCTGCAGCCTCCCGACTCGTTCCATGGAAACGCCCTGCCATGTCCAGACGCGTCTTGACACGTTGAATGGCCATGTCCTTATGCGTCCTGACACGTGCCATGGCCATGTCCTGATACGTGAAATGGCCATATCCTGACGGTCGTCATGCGTCCCGACTCGTGCCATGGCCACGCCCTGCCATGTCCATACGCGTACTGACTCGTGCCATGGCAACGCCCTGCCATCCAAACACGTCCTGACACGTGCCATGTCCTGACGCTTCCTGATGCGTCCTGATGCGTCCTGACTCGTGCCATGGCCACACCCTGCCATGTGCTGCAACAACCCGACTCATGTCATGGAAACGCCCTGACATGTCCTGACACGCGCCATGGCCATGTCCTGATACTTCCTGACACGTGCCATGGCCATATCATGACGCGTCCTGATGCGTCCCGGCTTGAACCATGGCTACGCCCTGCCATGTCCTGCGACTTCCCGACTCATGACATGGCAATGCCATGCCATGTCCTAATGAGTCCTGACACGTGCCATAGCCATGTATTGATGCGTCCTATCACGTGTCGTGGCCATATCCTGTGACGTCTTGACTCGTGCCATGGCCACGTCCTGCGACGTCCTGACTCGTGCCATGGCCACGCCCTGCCATGTCCGACGCGTCCTAACACATGCCATGTCCTAACGCGTCCTGGCACGTGCCATGGCCATTTTCTGATGCCTCCCTACTCTTGCTATGTCTTGACTCGTCCTACAACGTCCTGACTATTGCCATGGCCACGCCCTGCCATGTCCTCAAACGTGCCATGGCCATGTCCTTCCGCGTCCTGACACGTGCCATGGCCATGTCCTGACACGTCCTGCGACGTCCTAACTCGTGCCATGGCCAAGCTCTGCCATGTCCTGCGAAGTCCTGACTAGTGCCATTCCCACGACCTGCAATGTCCTGATGTGTCCTGACACGTGCCATGGCCATGTCCTGACGCATCCTGATGCGTCCCGACTCGTGCCATGGCCACGCCTTACCATGTCCTACGACGTCCAGACTCATGCCATGGCTACGCCCTGCCATGTCCTAACGCGTCCTGACACATGCCATGTCCTGACGCGTCCTGTTGCGTCCCGACTCGTGCCATGTTTTGTCCTGTGACCTCCCGTCTCGTCTCATAGAAATGCTATGCCATGTCCTGACACGTGCCATGGTCAATTCTTGATGCGTCCTTACACGTGCCATGGCCATGTTATGATGCGTCCTGATACGTGCCATGGCCATGTCCTGATGCATCCTGATACGTGTCATGGCCATATCCTGACGCGTCCTGATGCGTCCTGACTCGTGCCATGGCAGCGCCCTGCCATGTCCTGCGATGTCCTAACTCGAACCATGGCAACACCCTGCCATGTCCTGACGCGTCCAGTCTCGTGCCAAGGCCACTCCCTACCATGTCCTAACGCGTCCTGACACGTGCCATGTCTTGGCGCGTCCTGCTGCGTCCTGACTGGCGCCGTGGCCACGCCCTACCATGTATTGCGATCTCCCGACTCATGCCATGCAGCGCCATGCCATGTCCTGACGCGTCCTGACACTTGCCATGGCCATATCCTGATGCGTCCTGACACGTGCCGTGGCCATGTCCGACGATGTGTTACTTGTGCCATGGCCACGTCCTGCCATGTCCTCCGACGACCTGACTCGTGCCATGGCCACGCCCTGCCATGTCCTGACGCATCCAAACACGTGCCATGTCCTGACGCGTCCTGATGCGTCCCGACTCGTTCCATGGTCACGCCCTGCCATGTCCTGTGACCTCCAGAATCGTGTCATTGCAACACCCTGCCATGTCCTGACGCGTCCTAGCACGTGCGATGGCCATGTCTTGATGTGTCTTGACACATGCCATGGCCATGATATGATGCGTCCTGATACGTGCCATGGCCATATCCTGACGCGTCCTGATGCGTCCCGACTTGTGCCATGGCCACGCCCCTCCATGTCCTGCGACGTCCTGACGCGTGCTATGGCGACGTCCTACCATGTTCTGATGCGTCCTGACTCGAGTCATGGCCACGCCTTACCATGTCCTAATGTGTCCTTTCACGTGCCACGTCCTGACGCATCCTGATGCGTCCCGACTCGTGCCATGGCCACGCTTTGCCATGTCCTGCGACCTCCCGACTCGTGTCATGGCAACTCCATGCCATGTCCTGACGCATCCTGACACGCGCCTTGGCCATGTCCTGGTGCGTCCTGACACGTGCCACACGTGCCAAGGCCATGTCCTGACGCGTCCTGATGCGTCCCGACTCGTGCCATGGCCACGCCCTGCCATGTCCTACGACGTCCAGACTCATGCCATGGCTACGCCCTGCCATGTCCTGACGCGTCCTGACACGTGCCATGTCCTGACGCGTCCTGATGCGTCCCGACTCGTGCCATGGCCACGCCCTGCCATGTCCTACGACGTCATGACTCATGCTATGGCCACGCCCTGCCTTGTCCTGAAGCGTCCTAACACGCGCCATGGCCATGTCCTAATGCCTCTTGACACGTGCCATGGCTATGTCCTGTGACGTCTTGACTCGTGCCTTGGTCACGCCCTGCCATGTCCAGATGCGTCCTGACTCGTGCCACCGCCACGCCCTGCCATGTCCTGACGCGTCCTAACACGTGCCATGTCCTGACGCGTCCTGATGTGTCCCGACTTGTGCCATGGCCACGCCCTGCCATGTCCTGTGACTTACCGACTCGTGTCATAGCAATTCCCTACCATGTCCTGACGCGTCGTGACACGTGCCATGGCCATGTCCTGATGCGTTCTAAGACGTGCCATTGCCATGTCTTGATACGTGCCATGGTCACGCCCTGCCATGTCCTGCGACCTCCTGACTCAAGTCATGGCAACGCCCTGCCATGTCCTGCGACGTCCTAACTCGTGTCATGGCCACGTCCTGCCATGGCCTGACGCGTCCTGACCCGTGCCATGGCCACGCCCTACCATGTCCTAACGTGTCCTTACACGTGCCATGTCCTGACGCGTCTCGACTGGTGCCATGGCCACGCCCTTCCATGTCCTACGACCTCCTGACTCATGTCATGGCAACGCCCTGCCATGTCTGACGCGTCTTGACACGCACCATGGCCATGTCCTGATGCATCCTGACACGTGCCATGGCCATGTCCTGTGACGTCTTGACTCGTGCCATGGCCACGCCCTGCCATGTCCTATGACGTCCTGACTCGTGCCATGGCCATGTCCTGACGCGTCCTGACACGTGCCATGGCCATGTCCTGATGCGTCCCGACACGTGCCATGGCCATGTTATAATGCGTCCTGATATGTGCCAAGGCCATATACTGACGCGTCCTGATGCGTCCCGACTCGTGCCATGGCCACGCCCTGCCATGTCCAGCGACGTCCTGGCTTGTGCCATAGCCACGTCCTACCATGTCCTGATGCGTCCTGACTCGTGCCATGGCCATGCCCTAACGTGTCCTTATACGTGCTATGTCCTGACGCGTCCTAATGCATCCCGACACGTGCCATGGCCACGCCCTGCCATGTCCTGCGACCTCCCGACTCGTGTCATGGCAACGCCCTGCCATGTCGTGGCGCATCTTGACACGCGCCAAGGCCATTTCCTGTTGCGTCCTGACACGTGCCATGGCCATGTCCTATGACGTCTTGACTCGTGCCATGGCCATGTCCTGCCATGTCCTGCGCCGTCCTGACTCGTGCCATGGCCACGCCCTGCCATGGCCACGCCCTTCCTTGTCCTGACACATCCTAACACGTGCCATGTCCTGACGCGTCCTGATGCGTCCTGACTCGTGCCATGGCCACGCCCTGCCATGTCTGCGACGTCCTGACTCGTGCCATGGCCACGTCCTACCATGTCCTGATGCGCCCTGACTCGTGCCATGGCCACGCCCTACCATGTCCTAACGTGTCCTTACACGTGCCATGTCCTGACGCGGCATGATGCGTCCCGACTCGTGCCATGGCCACGCCCTCCCATGTCTTACGACCTCCCAACTCGTGTCATAGCAATGCCCTGCCATGACCTGACGCGTCCTGACACGCGCCATGGCCATTTCCTGATGCGTCCTGACACGTGCCATGGCCATGTCCTGTGACGTCATGACTCGTGACATGGCCACATCCTGCCATGTCTTGCGACGTACTGACTCGTGCAAGGCCACGCCCTTCCATGTACTGACGAGTCCTGACACGTGCCATGTCCTGACGTGTCCTGATGCGTCCCGACAAATGCCATGGCCATGCCCTGCCATGTCCTGCGACCTCCCGACTCGTTTCATGGAAACGCCCTGCCATGTCCTGACGTTTCCTGACACGTGCCATGGCCATATCCTTATGCGTCATGACACCTGCCATGGCCATGTCTTGATGCATCCTAATACGTGCCTTGGCCATATCCTGACGGTCGTGATGCGTCCCGACTCGTGCCATGGCCACGCCCTGCCATGCCTTGCGACGTCCTGACTCGTGCCATGGCCACGCCCTGCCATGTCCTTACGCGTACTGACTCGTGCCATGGCAACGCCCTGCCATCCAAACACGTCCTGACACGTGCCATGGCCATATCCTGTGACGTCTTGACTCGTGCCATGGCCACGCCCTGCCATGTCCTGACGCATCCAAACACGTGCCATGTCCTGACGCGTTCTGATGCATCCCGACTCGTTACATGGTCACGCCCTGCCATGTCCTGTGACCTCCAGAATCGTGTCATTGCAACACCCTGCCATGTCCTGACGCGTCCTGACACGTGCGATGGCCATGTCTTGATGTCTTGACACATGCCATGGCCACGTTATGATGCGTCCTGATACGTGCCATGGCCATATCCTGACGCGTCCTGAGGCGTCCCGACTTGTGCCATCGCCACGCCCCTCCATGTCCTGCGACGTCCTGACTCGTGCCATGGAGACGTCCTACCATGTTCTGATGCGTCCTGACTCGAGTCATGGCCACGCCTTACCATATCCTAATGTGTCCTTTCACGTGCCACGTCCTGACGCATCCTGATGTGTCCCGACTCGTGCCATGGCCACGCTTTGCCATGTCCTGCGACCTCCCGACTCGTGTCATGGCAACTCCATGCCATGTCCGGACGCATCCTGACACGCGCTTTGGCCATGTCCTGATGCGTCCTGACACGTGCCACACGTGCCAAGGCCATGTCCTGACGCGTCCTGATGCGTCCCGACTCGTGCCATGGCCACGCCCTGCCATGTCCTACGACGTTTAGACTCATGCCATGGCTACGCCCTGCCATGTCCTGACGCGTCCTGACACGTGCCATGTCCTGACGCGTCTTGATGCGTCCCGACTCGTGCCATGGCCACGCCCTGCCATGTGCTACGACGTCATGACTCATGCCATGGCCACGCCCTGCCTTGTCCTGAAGCGTCCTGACACGGGCCATGGCCATGTCCTAATGCCTCTTGACACGTGCCATGGCTATGTCCTGCGACGTCTTGACTCGTGCTTTGGTCACGCCCTGCCATGTCCTATGACGTCCTGACTCGTGCCACCGCCACGCCCTGCCATGTCCTGACGCATCCTAACACGTGCCATGTCCTGACGCGTCCTGATGTGTCCCGACTCGTGCCATGGCCACGCCCTGCCATGTCCTGTGACTTACCGACTCGTTTCATAGCAATTCCCTACCATTTCCTGACGCGTCGTGACACGTGCCATGGCCATGTCCTGATGCATTTTATGACGTGCCATTGCCATGTCTTGATACGTGCCATGGTCACGCCCTGCCATGTCCTGCGACCTCCCGACTCGTGTCATGGCAACGCCCTGCCATGTCCTGCGACGTCCTAACTCGTGTCATGGCCTCCTGCCATGGCCTGACGCGTCCTGACGCGTGCCATGGCCACGCCCTACCATGTCCTAACGTTTCCTTACACGTGCCATGTCCTGACGCGTCTCGACTCGTGCCATGGCCACACCCTTCCATGTCCTACGACCTCCCGATTCGTGTCATGGCAATGCCCTGCCATGTCTGACGCGTCTTGACACGTGCCATGGCCATGTCCTGATGCATCCTGACACGTGGCATGGCCATGTCCTGCGACGTCTTGACTCGTGCCATGGCCACGCCCTGCCATGTCCTACGACGTCCTGACTCGTGCCATGGCCACGCAATGCCATGTCCTGACGATCATAACACGTGCCATGTCCTGACGCGTCCTAATGCGTCCTGACTCGTGCCATGGCCACGCCCTGTCATGTCCTGCGACCTCCCGAATCGTGTCATGGCAACGACATGCCATGTCCTGAAATGTCCTGACACTGTCCATGGCCATGTCGTGATGCCTCTTGACACGTGCCGTGGCCATGTCCGGCGATGTATTGACTCGTGCCATGGCAACGTCCTGCCATGTCCTCCGATGTCCTAACTCGTGCCATGGCCATGCCCTTCGATGTCTTGACGCATCCTAACACGTGCCACGTCCTGACAGGTCTTGATGCGTCCTGACTCGTGCCATGGCCACGCCCTGCCATGTTCTGTGACCTCTCGACTCGTGTCATAGCAACGACCTGCCATGTCCTGACGCGTCCTGACACGTGCCATGGCCATGTCCTGATGCGTCCCGACACGTGCCATGGCCATGTTATGATGCGTCCTGATATGTGCCAAGGCCATATCCTGACGCGTCCTGATGCGTACCGACTCGTGCCATGGCCACGCCCTGCCATGTCCAGCGACGTCCTGGCTTGTGGCATAGCCACGTCCTACCATGTCCTGATGCGTCCTGACTCGTGCCACGGCCATGCCCTAACGTGTCCTTATACGTGCTATGTCCTGACGCGTCCTAATGCATCCCGACACGTGCCATGGCCACGCCCTGCCATGTCCTGCGACCTCCCGACTCGTGTCATGGCAACGCCCTGCCATGTCGTGGCGCATCTTGACACGCGCCAAGGCCATTTACTGTTGCATCCTGACACGTGCCATGGCCATATCCTACGACGTCTTGACTCGTGCCATGGCCACGTCCTGCCATGTCATGCGCCTTCCTGACTCGTACCATGGCCGTGCCCTGCCATGGCCACGCCCTTCCTTGTCCTGACACATCCTAACACGTGCCATGTCCTGACGCGTCCTGATGCGTCCTGACTCGTGCCATGGCCACGCCCTGCCATGTCCTGCGACGTCCTTACTCATGCTATGGCCACGTCCTACCATGTCCAGATGCGTCCTGACTCGTGCCATGGACACGCCCTACCATGTCCTAACGTGTCTTTGCACGTGCCATGTCCTAACGCGTCCTGATGCGTCTCGACTCGTGCCATGGCCACGCCCTGCCATGTCCTGCGACCTCCCGACTCGTGTCATGGCAATGCCTTGCCATGTCCTGACGCGTCCTGACACGCGCCATGGCTATTTCCTGATGCGTCCTGACACGTGCCATGGCCATGTCCTGTGACATCTTGACTCGTGATATGGCCACGTCCTGCCATGTCTTGCGACGTCCTGACTCGTGCCATGGCCACGCCCTGCTATGTCCTGACGAGTCCTGACACGTGCCATGTCGTGACGTGTCTTGATGCGTCCCGACAAGTGCCATGGCCATGCCCTGCCATGTCCTGCGACCTCCCGACTCGTTTCATGGAAACGCCCTGCCATGTCCTGACGCGTCTTGACACGTTGCATGGCCATGTCCTTATGCGTCCTGACACGTGCCATGGCCATGTCCTGATGCGTCCTGATACGTGAAATGGCCATATCCTGACGGTCGTGATGCGTCCCGACTCGTGCCATGGCCACGCCCTGCCATGTCCTGCGACGTCCTGACTCGTGCCATGGCCACGCCCTGCCATGTCCTTACGCGTACTGACTCGTGCCATGGCAACGCCCTGCCATCATAACACATCCTGACACGTGCCATGTCCTGACGCTTCCTGATGCGTCCCGACTCATGCCATGGCCACGCCCTGCCATGTGCTGCGACAACCCGACTCGTGTCATGGAAACGCCCTGACATGTCCTGACACGCGCCATGGCCACGCCCTGATACTTCCTGACACGTGCCATGGCCATATCATGACGCGTCCTGATGCGTCTCGACTCGAACCATGGCTACGCCCTGCCATGTCCTGCGACTTCCCGACTCGTGACATGGCAATGCCATGCCATGTCCGAATGAGTCCTGACACGTGCCATAGCCATGTCTTGATGCGTACTATCACTTGTCGTGGCCATATCCTGTGACGTCTTGACTCGTGCCATGGCCATGTCCTGCGACGTCCTGACTCATGCCATGGCCACGCCATGCCATGTCCTGACGCGTCCTAACATGTACCATGTCCTAACGCGTCTTGGCACGTGCCATGGCCATTTTCTGATGCCTCCCTACTCTTGCCATGTCTTGACTCGTCATACAACGTCTTGACCCTTGCCATGGCCACGCCCTGCCATGTCCTCAAACGTGCCATGGCCATGTCCTTCCGCGTCCTGACACGTGCCATGGCCATGTCCTGACACGTCCTGCGACGTCCTAACTCGTGCCATGGCCAAGCCCTGCCATGTCTTGCGAAGTCCTGACTCGTGCCATTCCCACGACCTGCAATGTCGTGATATTTCCTGACACGTGCCATGGCCATGTCCTGACGCGTCCTGATGCGTCCCGACTCGTGCCATGGCCACGCCCTACCATGTCCTACGACGTCCAAACTCATTTCACGGCTACGCCCTGCCATGTCCTGACGCGTCCAGACACATTCCATGTCCTGACGCGTCCTGTTGCGTCCCGACTCGTGCCATGGCCACGCCCTGCCATGTCCTACGACGTCCTGACTCATGCCATGGCTACGCCCTGCCATGTCCTGAAGCGTCCTGACACGCGCCGTAGCCATGTCGTGATGCTCCTGACACGTGCCATGGCTATGTCCTGCGACATCTTGACTCGTGCCTTGGTCACGCCCTGCCATGTCCTATGACGTCCTGACTCGTGCCACAGCCACGCCTTGCCATGTCCTGACACGTCCTAACACGTGCCATGTCCTGACGCGTCCTGATGCGTCCCGACTCGTGCCATGGCCACGCCCTGCCATGTCCTGTGACTTCCCTACTCGTGTCATAGCAATGCCCTACCATGTCCTCACGCGTCGTGACACGTTCCATGGCCATGTCCTGATGCGTCCTTAGACGTGCCATGGCCATGTCTTGATACGTGCCATGGCCACGCCCTGCCACGTCCTACGACCTCCCGACTCGTGTCATGGCAACGCCCTGCCATGTCCTGCGACGTCCTAACTTGTGCCCTGGCCACGTCCTGCCATGGCCTGACGCGTCCTGACTCTGCCTTGGCCACGCCCTACCATGTCCTAACGTGTCCTTACACGTGCCATATCCTGACGCGTCTCGATGCGTCCCGACTCGTGCCATGGCCACGCCCTGTCATGTCGTATGACCTCCCGACTCTTGTCATGGCAACGCCCTGCCATGTCTGACGCGTCTTGACACGCGCCATGGCCATGTCCTGATGCATCCTACACGTGCCATGGCCATGTCCTGCGACGTCTTGACTCGTGCCATGGCCACGCCCTGCCATGTCCTACGACGTCCTGACTCGTGCCATGGCCACGCCCTACCATGTCCTGACACATGATAACACGTGCCATGTCCTGACGCGTCCTGATGCGTCCCGACTCCTGCCATGGCCACGCCCTGCCTTGTCGTGTGACCTCCCGACTCGTGTCATTGAAACGCTCCGCCATGTCGTGACGCGTCTTGACACGTGCCATGGCCATGTCCTGTGACATCTTGACTCGTGACATGGCCACGTTCTGCCATGTCTTGCGACGTTCTGACTCGTGCCATGGCCACGCCCTGCCATGTCCTTACGCGTACTGACTCGTGCCATGGCAACGCCCTGCCATCCAAACACGTCCTGACACGTGCCATGTCATGACGCTTCCTGATGCGTCCCGACTCGTGCCATGGCCACGCCCTGCCATGTGCTGCGACAACCCGACTCGTGTCATGGAAACGCCCTGACATGTCCTGACACGCGCCATGGCCATGTCCTGATACTTCCTGACACGTGCCATGGCCATATCATGACGCATCCTGATGCGTCCCGACTCGAACCATGGCTACGCCCTGCCATGTCCTACGACTTCCCGACTTGTGACATGGCAATGCCATGCCATGTCCTAATGAGTTCTGACACGTGCCATAGCCATGTCTTGATGCGTCCTATCACGTGTCGTGGCCATATCCTGTGACGTCTTGACTCGTGCCATGGCCACGTCGTGCGATGTCCTGACTCATTCCATGGCCACGCCATGCCATGTCCTGACGCGTCCTAACACGTGCCATGTCCTAACGCGTCTTGGCACGTGCCATGGCCATTTTTTGATGCCTCCCTACTCTTGCCATGTCATGACTCGTCCTACAACGTCCTGACTCTCTCCATGGCCACGCCCTGCCATGTCCTCAAACGTGCCATGGCCATGTCCTTCTGCGTCCTGACACTTGCCATGGACTTGTCCTGACACGTCCTGCGACGTCCTAACTCGTGCCATGGCCAAGCCCTTCCATGTCCTGCGAAGTCCTGACTCGTGCCATTCCCACGACCTGCAATGTCCTGATATGTCCTGACACGTGCCATGGCCATGTCCTGACGCGTCCTGATGCGTCCGGACTCGTGCCATGGCCACGCCCTACCATGTCCTACGACGTCCAGACTCATGCCACGGCTACGCCCTGCCATGTCCCGACGCGTCCTGACATATTCCATGTCCTGACGCGTCCTGTTGCGTCCCGACACGTGCCATGGCCACGCCCTGCCATGTCCTACGACGTCCTGACTCATGCCATGGCCATGCCCTGCCATGTCCTGAAGCGTCCTGTCACGCGCCATGGCCATGTCCTGATGCCTCCTGACACGTGCCATGGCTATGTCCTGCGACGTCTTGACTCGTGCCTTGGTCACGCCCTCCCATGTCCTATGACGTCCTGAATCGTGCCACAGCCACGCCTTGCCATGTCCTGACGCATCCTAACACGTGCCATGTCCTGACGCGTCCTGATGCGTCCCGACTCGTGCCATGGCCACGCCCTGCCATGTCCTGTGACTTCCTGACTCGTGTCATAGCAATGCCCTACAGGGTCCTCACGTGTCATGACACGTGCCATGGCCATGTCCTGAGACGTGCCATGGCCATGTCTTGATACGTGCCATGGCCACGCCCTGCCACGTCCTGCGACCTACCGACTCGTGTCATGGCAACGCCCTGCCATGTCCTGCGACATCCTAACTTGTGCCATGGCCAATTCCTGCCATGGCCTGACGCGTCCTGACTCGTGCCTTGGCCACGCCCTACCATGTCCTAACGTGTCCTTACACGTGCCATGTCCTGACGCGTCTCGATGCGTCCCGACTCGTGCCATGGCCACGCCCTGTCATGTCCTATGACCTCCCGACTCGTGTCATGGCAACGCCCTGCCATGTCTGACGCGTCTTGACACGCGCCACGGCCATGTCCTGATACATCCTACACGTGCCATGGCCATGTCCTGCGACGTCTTGACTCGTGCCATGGCCACGCCCTGCCATGTCCTACGACGTCCTGACTCGTGCCATGGCCACGCCCTACCATGTCCTGACGTATCATAACACGTGCCATGTCCTGACGCATCCTGATGCGTCCCGACTCGTGCCATGGCCACGCCCTGCCTTGTTGTGTGACCTCCTGACTCGTGTCATTGAAACGCTATGCCATGTCGTGACGCGTCCTGACACGTGCCATGGCCATGTCCTGTGACGTCTTGACTCGTGACATGGCCACGTCCTGCCATGTCTTGCGACGTCCTGACTCGTGCCATGGCCACGCCCTGCCATGTCCTGACGAGTCCTGACACGTGCCATGTCCTGACGTGTCCTGATGCGTCCCGACAAGTGCCATGGCCATGCCCTGCCATGTCCTGCGACCTCCCGACTCGTTTCATGGAAACGCCCTGCCATGTCCTGACGCGTCCTGACACATGCCATGGCCATGTCCTTATGCGCCCTGACATGTGCCATGGCCATGTCCTGATGCATCCTGATACGTGCCATGGCCATATCCTGACGGTCGTGATGCGTCCCGACTCGTGCCATGGCCACGCCCTGCCATGTACTGTGACGTCCTGACTCGTGCCATGGCCACGCCCTGCCATGTCCTTACGCGTACTGACTCGTGCCATGGCAACGCCCTGCCATCCAAACACGTCCTGACACGTGCCATGTCCTGACGCTTTCTGATGCGTCCCGACTCGTTCGATGGCCACGCCCTGCCATGTGCTGCGACAACCTGACTCGTGTCATGGAAACGCCCTGACATGTCCTCACACGCGCCATGGCCATGTCCTGATACTTCCTGACACGTGCCATGGCCATATCATGACGCGTCCTGATGCGTCCCGACGCGAACCATGGCTACGCCCTGCCATGTCCTGCGACTTCCCGACTCGTGACATGGCAATGCCATGCCATGTCCTAATGAGTCCTGACACGTGCCATAGCCATGTCTTGATGCATCCTATCACGTGTCGTGGCCATATCTTATGACGTCTTGACTCGTGCCACGACGTCCTGCGACGTCCTGACTCATGCCATGGCCACGCCATGCCATGTCCTGACGCGTCCTAACACGTGCCATGTCCTAACACGTCCTGGCACGTGCCATGGCCATTTTCTGATGCCTCCCTACTCTTGCCATGTCTTGACTCGTCCAACAACGTCCTGACTCTTGCCATGGCCACGCCCTCCCATGTCCTCAAACGTGCCATGGCCATGTCCTGACACGTCCTGCGACGTCCTAACTCGTGCCATGGCCAAGCTCTGCCATGTCCTGCGAAGTCCAGACTTGTGCCATTCCCACGACCTGCAATGTCCTGATATGTCCTGACACGTGCCATGGCCATGTCCTGACGCGTCCTGATGCGTTCAGACTCGTGCCATGGCCACGCCCTACCATGTCCTACGACGTCCAGACTCATGCCACGGCTACGCCCTGCCATGTCCTGACGCGTCCTGACACATTCCATGTCCTGACGCGTCCTGTTGCGTCCCGACTCGTGCCATGGCCACGCCCTGCCATGTCCTACGACGTCCTGACTCATGCCATGGCCACGCCGTGCCATGTCCTAAAGCGTCCTGACACGCGCCATGGCCATGTCCTGATGCCTCCTGACACGTGCCATGGCCATGTTATGATGCGTCTTGATACGTGCCATGGCCATATCCTGATGCGTCCCGACTCGTGCCATGGCCACGCCCTGCCATGTCCTATGACTTCCTGACTCGTGTCATTGCAATGCCCTACCATGTCCTCACGCGTCGTGACACGTGCCATGGCCATGTCCTGATGCGTCCTAAGACGTGCCATGGCCATGTCTTGATACCTTCCATGGCCACGCCCTACCATGTCCTGCGACTCCCGACTCGTGTCATGGTAATGCCCTGCCGTGTCCTGCGACGTCCTAACTCGTGCCATGGCCACGTCCTGCCATGGCCTGACGCGTCCTGACTCGTGCCATGGCCACGCCCTACCATGTCCTAACGTGTCCTTACACGTGCCATGTCCTGACGATCCCGATGCGTCCCGACTCGTGCCATGGCCACGCCTGCCATGTCCTGCGACCTCCCGACTCGTGCCATGGCAACGCCCTGCCATGTCTGACGCGTCTTGACACGCGCCACGGCCATGTCCTGATGCATCCTGACACGTGCCATGGCCATGTCCTGCGACGTCTTGACCCGTGACATGGCCACGCCCTGCCATGTTCTACGACGTCCTGACTCGTGCCATGGCCACGCCCTGCCATATCCTGATGCATCATAACACGTGCCGTGTCCTAACGCGTCCTGATGCGTCCCGACTCGTGCCTTGGCCACGCCCTACCATGTCCTGTGACCTCCCGAGTCGTGTCATAGAAACGCTCTGCCATGTCGTGACGCGTCCTGACACGTGCCATGGCCATGTCTTGATGCGTCCTGACACGTGCCATGGCCACGTTTCGATGCGTCCTGATACGTGCCATGGCCATGTCCTGATGCGTCTTGATACGTGTCATGGCCATATCCTGACGTGTCCTGATGCGTCCCGACTCGTGCCATGGCAACGCCCTGCAATGTCCTGCGACGTCCTGACTCGTGCCATGGAAACACCCTGCCATGTCCTGACGCGTCCAGCCTCGTGCCAAGGCCACGCCCTACCATGTCCAAACGCATCCTGACACGTGCCATGTCTTGACGCGTCCCGACTGGCGCAACGCCCACGCCCTACCATGTCCTGCGACCTCCCGACTCGTGTCATGGAAACGCCATGCCATGTCCTGACGCGTCCTTACACTTGACATGGCCATATCCATATGCGTCCTGACACGTGCCGTAGCCATGTCCGGCGATGTCTTGACTTGTGCCATGGCCACGTCTTGCCATGTCCTGACGCGTCCTAACACGTGCCATGTCGTGACGCGTTCTGATACGTCCCGACTCGTGCCACGGCCACGCCCTACCATGTCCTGTGACTTCCCGCCTCGTGTCATAGCAATTCCCTACCATGTCCTGACGCATCGTGACACGTGCCATGGCCATGTCCTGATGCGTCCTAAGACGTGCCATTGCCATGTCTTGATACGTGCCTAGGCCACGCCCTGCCATGTCCAGCGACCTCCCGACTCGTGTCATGGCAACGCCCTGCCATGTCCTGCGACGTCCTAACTCGTGCCATGGCCACGTCCTGCCATGGCCTGACGCATCCAAACACGTGCCATGTCCTGACGCGTTCTGATGCGTCCCGACTTGTTCCATGGTCACGCCCTGCCATGTCCTGTGACCTCCAGACTCGTGTCATTGCAACACCCTGCCATATCTTGACTTGCCTGGCACGTGCACTGGCCATGTCCTGATGCGTCCTGACACGTGCCATGGCCATGTTATGATGCGTCTTGATACGTGCCATGGCCATATCCTGACACGTCCTGATGCGTCCCGACTTGTGCCATGGCCACGCCCCTACATGTCCTGTGACGTCCTGACTCGTGCCATGGCCACGTCCTACCATGTTCTGATGCGTCCTGACTCGTGCCATGGCCACGCCCTACCATGTCCTAATGTGTCCTTACACGTGCCACGTCCTGACTCGTCCTGATGCGTCCCGACTCGTGCCATGGCCACGCTCTGCCATGTCCTGCGATCTCCCGACTCGTGTCATGGCAACTCCCTGCCATGTCCTGACGCGTCCTAACATGCGCCTTGGCCATGTCCTGATGCGTCCTGACACGTGCCATGGCCATGTTCTGTGACGTCTTGACTCATGTCATGGCCACGTCCTGCCATGTCCTGCGACGTCCTGACTCGTGCCATGGCCACGTCGTGCCATGTCCTGACGCGTCCTGACACGTGGCATGTCTTGACGTGTCTTGATGCGTCCCGACTAGTGTCTTGGCTACGCCCTGCCATGTCCTGCGACCTCCCGACTCGTGTCATGGAAATGCCCTGCCATGTCCGGACGCGTCTTGACACGTTGCATGGCCATGTCCTTATGCGTCCTGCACGTGCCATGGCCATGTCCTGATGCGTCCTGATACGTGCCATGGCCATATCCTGACGGTCGTGATGCGTCCCGACTCGTGCCATGTCCACGCCCTGCCATGTCCAGCGACATCCTGACTCGTGCCATGGCCACCCCCTGCCATGTCCATACGCGTAGTGACTCGTGCCATGGCAACGCCCTGCCATGTCCTATCACGTCCTGACACGTGCCATGTCCTGACGCTTCCTGATGTGTTGTGATGCGTCCCGACTCGTGCCATGGCCACGCCCTGCCATGTCCTGCTACAACCCGACTCGTGTCATAGAAACACCCTGACATGTCCTGACACGCGCCCTGGCCATGTCCTGATACTTCCTGACACGTGCCATGGCCATGTCATGATGCGTCCTGATGCGTCCCCACTCGAACTATGGCTACGCCCTGCCATGTCCTGCGACTTCCAGACTCGTGACATGGCAATGCTATTCCATGTCCTAATGAGTCCTGACACGTGCCATGGCCATGTCTTGACGCGTCCTATCACGTGTCGTGGCCATGTCCTGTGACATCTTGACTCGTGCCATGGCCACGTCCTGCCATGTCCTGCGACGTCCTGGCTCGTGCCATGGCCACGCCCTGCCATGTCCTGACGCGTCCTAACACGTGCCATGTCCTTACGCGTCCTGGCACGTGCCCTGGCCATTTTGTGATGCCTCCCTACTCTTGCCATGTCTTGACTCGTCCTACAACGTCCTCACTCGTGCCATTGCCACGCCCTGCCATGTCATGAAACGTGCCATGGGCATGTCCTTCCGTGTCCTTACACGTGCCATGGCCATGTCCTGACACGTCCTGCGACGTCCTGACACGTGCCATGGCCAAGCCCTGCCATGTCCTGCGAATACCTTACTCGTGCCATTCCCACGACCTGCAATGTCCTGATGTGTCCTGACACGTGCCACATGTGCCAAAGCCATGTCCTGACGCATCCTGATGCGTCCCGACTCATGCCATGGCCACGCCCTGCCATGTCCTACGACGTCCAGACTCATGCCATGGCTACGCCCTGCCATGTCCTGACGCGTCCTGACACGTGCCATGTCCTGACGCGTCTTGATGCGTCCCGACTCGTGCCATGGCCACGCCCTACCATGTCCTACGACGTCATGACTCATGCCATGGCCTGACGCGTCCTGACTCGTGCCATGGCCACGCCCTACCATGTCCAAACGTGTCCTTACACGTGCCATGTCCTGACGCGTCCCGATGCGTCCCGACTCATGCCATGGCCACGCCTGCCATGTCCTGCGACCTCCCGACTCGTGTCATGGCAACGCCCTGCCATGTCTGACGCGTCTCGACACGTGCCACGGCCATGTCCTGATGCATCCTGACACGTGCCATGGCCATGTCCTGCGACGTCTTGACCCGTGCCATGGCCACGCCCTGCCATGTTCTACGACGTCCTGACTCGTGCCATGGCCACGCCCTGCCATATCCTGACGCATCATAACACGTGCCATGTCCTGACGCGTCCTGTTGCGTCCCGACTCGTGCCATGGCCACGCCCTGCCATGTCCTGTGACCTCCCGAGTCGTGTCATAGAAACGCTCTGCCATGTCGTCACGCGTCCTGACACGTGCCATGGCCATGTCTTGATGCGTCCTGACACGTGCCATGGCCATGTTTCGATGCGTGCTGATACGTGCCATGGCCATGTCCTGATGCGTCTTGATACGTGTAATGGCCTTATCTTGACGTGTACTGATGCGTCCCGACTCGTGCCATGCCAACGCCCTGCAATGTCCCGCGACGTCCTGACTCGTGCCATGGAAACACCCTGCCATGTCCTGACGCGTCTAGCCTCGTGCCAAGGCCACGCCCTACCATGTCCTAAAGCGTCCTGACACGTGCCATGTCTTGACGCGTCCCGACTGGCGCCATGGCCACGCCTTACCATGACCTGCGACCTCCCGACTCGTGTCAAGGAAACGCCATGCCATGTCCTGACGCGTCCTTACACTTGCCATGGCCATATCCATATGCGTCCTGACACGTGCCGTAGCCATGTCCGGCGATGTCTTGACTTGTGCCATGGCCACGTCCTGCCATGTCCTGACGCGTCCTAACACGTGCCATGTCCTGACGCGTCATGATGCGTTCTTACTCGTGCCATGGCCACGCCCTGCCATGTCCTGTGACTTCCCGCCTCGTGTCATAGCAATTCCCTACCATGTCCTGACGCGTCGTGACACGTGCCATGGCTATGTCCTGATGCGTTATAAGACGTGCCATTGCCATGTCTTGATACGTGCCTAGGCCATGCCCTGCCATGTCCTGCGACCTCCCGACTCGTGTCATGGCAACGCCTTGCCATGTCCTGCGACGTCCTAACTCGTGCCATGGCCACGTCCTGCCATGGCCTGACGCATCCAAACACGTGCCATGTCCTGACGCGTTCTGATGCGTCCCGACTCGTTCCATGGTCACGCCCTGCCATGTCCTGTGACCTCCAGACTCGTGTCATTGCAACACCCTGCCGTATCCTGACTTGCCTGGCACGTGCGATGGCCATGTCCTGATGCGTCCTGACACGTGCCATGGCCATGTTATGATGCGTCTTGATACGTGCCACGACCATATCCTGACGCGTCCTGATGCGTCCCGACTTGTGCCATGGCCACGCCCTACATGTCCTGCAACGTCCTGACTCGTGCCATCGCCACGTCCTACCATGTTCTGATGCGTCCTGACTCGTGCCATGGCCACGCCCTACCATGTCCTAATGTGTCCTTACACGTGCCACGTCCTGACTCGTCCTGATGCGTCCCGAGTCGTGCCATGGCCACGCTCTGCCATGTCCTGCGACCTCTCGACTCGTGTCATGGCAACTCCCTGCCATGTCCTGACGCGTCCTGACATGCTCCTTGGCCATGTCCTGATGCGTCCTGACACGTGCCATGGCCATGTTCTGTGACGTCTTGACTCGTGCCATGGCCACGCCCTGCCATGTCCTGCGACGTCTTGACTCGTGCCATGGCCACGTCGCGCCATGTCCTGACGCGTCCTGACACGTGCCATGTCTTGATGTGTCTTGATGCGTCCCGACTAGTGCCATGGCCACGCCCTACCATATCCTGCGACCTCCCGACTCGTGTCATGGAAATGCCCTGCCATGTCCGGACGCGTCTTGACACGTTGCATGGCCATGTCCTTATGCGTCCTGACACATGCCATGGCCATGTCCTGATGCGTCCTGATACGTGCCATGGCCATATCCTGACGGTCGTGATGCGTCCCGACACGTGCCATGTCCATGCCCTGCCATGTCCTGCGACGTCCTGACTCGTGCCATGGCCACGCCCTGCCATGTCCATCCGCGTAGTGACTCGTGCCATGGCAACGCACTGCCATGTCCTATCACGTCCTGACACGTGCCATGTCTTGACGCTTCCTGATGTGTCGTGATGCGTCCCGACTCGTGCCATGGCCAAGCCCTGCCATGTCCTGCTACAACCCGACTCGTGTCATGGAAACGCCTTGACATGTCCTGACACGCGCCATGGCCATGTCCTGATACTTCCTGACACGTGCCATAGCCATGTCATGATGCGTCCTGATGCGTCCCGACTCGAACTATGGCTACGCCCTGCCATGTCCTGCGACTTCCAAACTCGTGACATGGCAATGCTAGTCCAAGTCCTAATGAGTCCTGACACGTGCCATGGCCATGTCATGATGCGTCCTGATGCGTCCCGACTCGAACTATGGCTACGCCCCGCCATGTCCTGCGACTTCCCGACTCGTGACATGGCAATGCCATTCCATGTCCTAATGAGTCCGGACACGTGCCATGGCCATGTCTTGATGCGTCCTATCACGTGTCGTGGCCATGTCCTGTGACGTCTTGACTCGTGCCATGGCCACGTCTTGCCATGTCATGAAGCGTCCAAACACGTGCCATGTCCTAACGCGTCCTGGCACGTGCCATGGCCATTTTGTGATGCCTCCCTACTCTTGCCATGTCTTGACTCGTCCTACAACGTCCTGACTCGTGCCATTGCCACGCCCTGCCATGTCCTGAAACGTGCCATGGCCATGTCCTTCCGCGTCCTTACACGTGCCATGGCCATGTCTTGACACGTCCTGCGACGTCCTGACTCGTGCAATGGCCAAGCCCTGCCATGTCCTGCGAATACCTTACTCGTGCCATTCCCACGACCTGCAATGTCCTGATGCGTCCTGACACGTGCCACACGTGCCAAGGCCAAGTCCTGACGCGTCCTGATGCGTCCCGACTCGTGCCATGGCCACGCCCTGCCATGTCCTACGACGTCCAGACTCATGCCATGGCTACGCCCTGCCATGTCCTGATGCGTCCTGACACGTGCCATGTCCTGACGCGTCTTGATGCATCCCGACTCGTGCCATGGCCACGCCCTGCCATGTCCTACTACGTCATGACTCATGCCATGGCCACGCCCTGCCTTGTCCTGAAGCGTCCTGACACGCGCCATGGCCATGTCCTGATGCTTCTTGACACGTGCCATGGCTATGTCCTGCGACGTCTTGACGCGTGCCTTGGTCACGCCCTGCCATGTCCTATGACGTCCTAACTCGTGCCACGGCCACGCCCTGCCATGTCCTGACGCGTCCTAACACGTCCCATGTCTTGAGGCGTCTTGATGCGTCCCGACTCGTGCCATGGCCACGCCCTGCTATGTCCTGTGACTTCCCGACTCGTGTCATAGCAATTCCCTACCATGTCCTGACGCGTTGTGACACGTGCCATGGCTATGTCCTGATGCGTCCTGAGACGTGCCATTGCCATGTCTTGATACGTGCCATGGCCACGCCCTGCCATGTCTTGTGACCTCCCGACTCAGCTCATGGCAACGCCCTGCCATGTCCTGCGACGTCCTAACTCGTGTCATGGCCACGTACTGCCATGGCCTGACACGTCCTGACTCGTGCCATGGCCACGCCCTACCATGTCGTAACGTGTCCTTACACGTGCCATGTCCTGACGCGTCTCGATGCGTCTCGACTCGTGCCATGGCCACGCCCTTCCATGTCCTAAGACCTCCCGATTCGTGTCATGGCAACGCGCTGCCATGTCTGACACGTCTTGACACGCGCCATGGCCATGTCCTGATACATCCTGACACGTGCCATGGCCATGTCCTGCGACGTCTTGACTCGTGCCATGGCCACGCCCTGCCATGTCCTACGACGTCCAGACTCGTGCCATGGCCACGCCCTGCCATGTCCTGACGATCATAACACGTGCCATGTCCTGACGCGTCCTAATGCGTCCCAACTCGTGCATGTTCACGCCCTGTCATGTCCTGTAACCTCCCGACTCGTGTCATAGAAACGCTCTGCCATGTCCTGACACGTGCCATGGTCATGTCTTGATGCGTCCTTACACGTGCCATGGCCATGTTATGATGCGTCCTGATACGTGCCATGGCCATGTCCTGATGCGTCCTGATGCGTGTCATGGCCATATCCTGACGCGTCCTGATGCGTCCCGACTCGTGCCATGGCAGCGCCCTGCCATGTCTTGCGATGTCCTAACTCGTGCCATGGCAACACCCTGCCATGTCCTGACGTGTCCAGCCTCGTGCCAAGGCCACTCCCTACCATGTCCTAACACGTCTTGACACGTGCCATGTCTTGGCGCGTACTGATGTGTCCTGACTGGCGCCATGGCCACGCCCTACCATGTACTGCGACCTCCCGACTCGTGCCATGGCAACGCCATGCCATGTCCTGACGCTATCTGACAATTGCCATGGCCATATCCTGATGCGTCCTGACACGTGCCGTGGCCATGTCCGGCGATCTCTTGACTTGTGCCATGGCCACGTCCTGCCATGTCCTCCGACGACCTGACTCGTGCCATGGCCACGCCCTGCCATGTCCAGACGCATCCAAACACGTGCCATGTCCTGACGCGTCCTGATGCGTCCCGACTCGTTCCATGGTCACGCCCTGCCATGTCCTGTGACCTCCAGAATCGTGTCATTGCAACACCCTGCCATGTCCTGACGCGTCCTGGCATGTGCGATGGCCATGTCGTGATGCCTCTTGACACATGCCATGGCCACGTTATGATGCGTCCTGATACGTGCCATGGCCATATCCTGACGCGTCCTGATGCGTCCCAACTTGTGCCATGGCCACGCCCCTCCATGTCCTGCGACGTCCTGACTCGTGCCATGGCGACGTCCTACCATGTTCTGATGCGTCCTGACTCGTGCCATAGCCACGCCTTACCATGTCCTAATGTGTCCATACACGTGCCACGTCCTGACGCATCCTGATGCGTCCCGACTCGTGCCATGGCCACGCTTAGCCATGTCCTGCGACCTCCCGACTCGTGTCATGGCAACTCCCTGCCATGTCCTGACGCGTCCTGACACGCGCCTTGCCCATGTCCTGATGCGTCCTGACACGTGCCACACGTGCCAAGGCCATGTCCTGACGCGTCCTGATGCGTCCCGACTCGTGCCATGGCCACGCCCTGCCATGTCCTACGACGTCCAGACTCATGCCATGGCTACGCCCTGCCATGTCCTGACGCGTCCTGACACGTGCCATGTCATGATGCGTCTTGATGCGTCCCGACTAGTGCCATGGCCACGCCCTGCCATGTCCTACGACGTCATGACTCATGCCATTGCCACGCCCTGCCTTGTCCTGAAGCGTCCTGACACGCGCCATGGCCATGTCCTGATGCCTCTTGACACGTGCCATGGCTATGTCCTGCGACGTCTAGACTCGTGCCTTGGTCACGCCCTGCCATGTCCTATGACGTCCTGACTCGTGCCACGGCCATGCCCTGCCATGTCCTGATGCGTCCTAACTTGTGCCATGTCCTGACGCGTCCTGATGCGTCCCGACTCGTGCCATGGCCACGCCCTGCCATGTCCTGTGACTTCCCGACTCGTGTCATGGCAATTCCCTACCATGTCCTGACGCGTCGTGACATGTGCCATGGCCATGTCCTGATGCGTTCTGAGACGTGTCATTACCATGTCTTGATACGTGCCATGGTCACGCCCTGCCATGTCCTGCGACCTCCCAACTCGTGTCATGGCAACGCCCTGCCATGTCCTGCGACGTCCTAACTCGTGTCATGGCCACGTTCTGCCATGGCCTGACGCGTCCTGACTCGTGCCATGGCCACGCCCTACCATGTCCTAACGTGTCCTTACACGTGCCATGTCCTGATGCGTCTCGATGCGTCTCGACTCGTGCCATGGCCATGCCTTGCCATGTCCTACGACCTCCCAACTCGTGTCATGGCAACGCCCTGCCATGTCTGACGCGTCTTGACACGCGCCATGGCCATGTCCTGAAGCATCCTGACACGTGCCATGGCCATGTCCTGCGATGTCTTGACTTGTGCCATGGCCACGCCCTACCATGTCCTGTGACCTCCCGACTCGTGTCATAGAAACGCTCTGCCATGTCCTAACACGTGCCATGGTCATGTCTTGATGTGTCCTTACACGTGCCATGGCCATGTTATGATACGTCCTGATACGTGCCATGGCTATGTCCTGATGCGTTCTGATACGTGTCATGGCCATATCCTGACACGTCCTGATGCGTCCCGACTCGTGCCATTGCAGCGCCCTGCCATGTCCTGCGATGTCCTAACTCGTGCCATGGCAACACCCTGCCATGTCCTGACGCGTCCAGCCTCGTGCCAAGGCCACTCCCTACCATGTCCTAACGCATCCTGACACGTGCCTTGTCTTGGCGCGTCGTGATGCATCCCAACTGGCGCCATGGCCACGCCCTAGCATGTCTTGCGACCTCCCGACTCGTGCCATGGCAACGCCATGCCATGTCCTGACGCGTCCTGACACTTGCCATGGCCATATCCTAATGCGTCCTGACACGTGCCATGGCCATGTCCGGCGATGTCTTAACTTGTGCCATGGCCACATCCTGCCATGTCCTCCGACGACCTGACTCGTGCCATGGCCACGCCCTGCCATGTCCAGACGCATCCAAACACGTGCCATGTCCTGACGCGTCCTGATGCATCCCGACTCGTTCCATGGTCACGCCCTGCCATGTCCTGTGACCTCCAGAATAGTGTCATTGCAACACCCTGCCATGTCCTGACGCGTCCTGGCACGTGCGATGGCCATGTCCTGATGCGTCTTAACACATGCCAGAGCCATGTTATGATGCGTCCTGATACGTGCCATGGCCATATCCTGACGCGTCCTGATACGTCCCGACTTGTGCCATGGCCACGCCTCTCCATGTCCTGCGACGTCCTGACTCGTGCCATGGCCACGCCTTACCATGTCCTAACGTGCCCTTACACGTGCCACGTCCTGACGCATCCTGATGCGTCCCGACTCGTGCCATGGCCACGCTTTGCCATGTCCTGCGACCTCCCGACTCGTGTCATGGAAACTCCTTGCCATGTCCTGACGCGTCTAACATGCGCCTTGGCCATGTCCTGATGCGTCCTGACACGTGCCATGGCCATGTCCTGTGACGTCTTGACTCGTGCCATGGCGACGACCTACCATGTCATGCGACGTCCTAACTCAAGCCATGGCCACGTCGTGCCAAGTCCTGACGCGTCTTGACACGTGCCATGTCTTGACGTGTCTTGATGCGTCCCGACTAGTGCCATCGCCACGCCCTGCCATGTCCTGCGACCTCCCGACTCGTGTCATGGAAACGCCCTGCCTTGTCCTGAAGCGTCCTGACACGCGCCATGGCCATGTCCTGATGCCTCTTGACATGTGCCATGGCTATGTCCTGCGACGTCTTGACTCGTGCCTTGGTCATGCCCTGCCATGTCCTATGACGTCCTGACTCGTGCCACAGCCACGCCCTGCCATGTCCTGACGCGTCCTAACACGTGCCATGTCCTGACGCATCCTGATGCATCCCGACTCGTTCCATGGTCACGCCCTGCCATGTCATGTGACATCCAGAATCGTGTCATTGCGACACCCTGCCATGTCCTGACGCGTCCTGGCACGTGCGATGGCCATGTTATGATGCGTCCTGATACGTGCCAAGGGCATATCCTGACACGTCCTGATGCGTCCCGACTTGTGCCATGGCCACGCCCCTCTATGTCCTGCGACGTCCTGACTCGTGCCATGGCGACGTCCTACCATGTTCTGATGCGTCCTGACTCGTGCCATGGCCACGCCTTACCATGTCCTAACGTGTCTTTACACGTGCCACATCCTGATGTATCCTGATGCGTCCCGACTCGTGCCATGGCCACGCTTTGCCATGTCCTGTGACCTCCCGACTCCTGTCATGGCAACTCCCTGCCATGTCCTGACGCTTCCTGACACGCGCCATGGCCATGTCCTGATGTCTGTTGACACGTGCCATGGCTATGTCCTGCGACGTCTAGACTCGTGCCTTGGTCATGCCCTGCCATGTCCTATGACGTCCTGACTCGTGCCACGGCCACGCCCTGCCATGTCCTAACGCGTCCTAACACGTGCCATGTCCTGACGCGTCCTGATGCGTCCCGACTCGTGCCCTGGCCATGGCCATGCCCTGCCATGTCCTGTGACTTCCCGACTCGTGTCATAGCAATTCCCTACTATGTCCCGACGCGTCGTGACACGTGCCATGGCCATGTCCTGATGCGTCCTGAGACGTGCCATTGCCATGTCTTGATACGTGCCATGGCCACGCCTTGCCATGTCCTGCGACCTCCCGACTCCTGGCAACTCCCTGCCATGTCCTGACGCGTCCTGACACGCGCCATGGCCATGTCCTGATGCCTCTTGACACGTGCCATGGCTATGTCCTGCGACGTCTTGACTCGTGCCTTGGTCATGCCCTGCCATGTCCTATGACGTCCTGACTCGTGCCACGGCCACGCCCAGCCATGTGCTGACGCGTCCTAACACGTGCCATGTCCTGACGCGTCCTGATGCGTCCCGACTCGTGCCATGGCCATGCCCTGCCATGTCCTGTGACTTCCCGACTCATGTCATAGCAATTCCCTACCATGTCCCGACGCCTCGTGACACGTGCCATGGCCATGTCCTGATGCGTCCTGAGACGTGCCATTGCCATGTCTTGATACGTGCCATGGCCATGCCCTACCATGTCCTAACATGTCCTTACACGTGCCATGTCCTGACGCATCTCGATGCGTCTCGACTCGTGCCATGGCCACGCCCTGCCATGTCCTACGACCTCCCAACTCGTGTCATGGCAACGCCTTGCCCTGTTTGACGCGTCTTGATACGTGCCATGGCCATGTCCTGATGCATCCTGTCACGTGCCATGGCCATGTCCTGCGACGTCTTTACTCGTGCCATGGCCACGCCCTGCCATGTCCTACGACATCCTGACACGTGCCATGGCCACGCCCTACCATGTCCTGACGATCATAACACGTGCCATGTCCTGACGCGTCCTAATGCGTCCCGCCTCGTGCCATGGCCACGCCCTGTCATGTCCTGTGACCTCCCAACTCGTGTCATAGAAACGCTCTGCCATGTCCTGACACGTGCCATGGTCATGTCTCGATGCGTCCTTACACGTGCCATGGCCATGTTATGATGCGTCCTGATACGTGCCATGGCCATGTCCTGATGCGTCCTGATTCGTGTCATGGCCATATCCTGACGCGTCCTGATGCGTCCCGACTCGTGCCATGGCAGCGCCTTGCCATGCATTGCGATGTCCTAACTCGTGCCATGGCAACACCCTTCCATGTCCTGACGCGTCCAGCCTCGTGCCAAGGCCACTCCCTACCATGTCCTAACGCATCCTGACACGTGCCATGTCTTGACGCGTCCTGATGCGTCCCGACTGGCGCCATGGCCACGCCCTGCCATGTCCTGCGACCTCCCGACTCGTGTCATGGCAACGCCATGCCATGTCCTGACGCGTCCTGACACTTGCCATGGCCATATCCTTATGTCTCCTGACACGTGCCGTGGCCATGTCCGGCGATGTCTTGACTTGTGCGATGGCCACGTCCTGCCATGTCCTCCGACGTCCTAACTCGTGCCATGGCCACGCCCTGCCATGTCCTGACGCATCCTAACACGTGCCATGTCCTGACGCGTCCTGATGCGTCCCGACTCGTTCCATGGTCACGCCCTGCCATGTCCTGTGACCTCCAGAATAGTGTCATTGCAACACCCTGCCATGTCCTGACGCGTCCTGGCACGTGCGATGGCCATGTCCTGATGCGTCTTAACACATGCCAGGGCCATGTTATGATGCGTCCTGATACGTGCTATGGCCATATCCTGACGCGTCCTGATACGTCCCGACTTGTGCCATGGCCACACCTCTCTATGTCCTGCGACGTCCTGACTCGTGCCATGGCGACGTCCTACCATGTTCTGATGCGTCCTGACTCGTGCCATGGCCACGCCTTACCATGTCCTAACGTGTCCTTACACGTGCCACGTCCTGACGCATCCTGATGCGTCCCAACTCGTGCCATGGCCACGCTTTGCCATGTCCTGCGACCTCCCGACTCGTGTCATGGCAACTCCCTGCCATGTCCTGACGCGTCCTGACATGCGCCTTGGCCATGTCCTGATGCGTCCTGACACGTGCCATGGCCATGTCCTGTGACGTCTTGACTCGTGCCATGGCGACGTCCTACCATGTCATGCGACGTCCTAACTCGTGCCATGGCCACGTCGTGCCATGTCCTGACGCGTCCTGACACGTGCCATGTCTTGACGTGTCTTGATGCGTCCCGACTAGTGCCATGGCCACGCCCTGCCATGTCCTGCGACCTCCCGACTCGTGACATAGAAACGCCCTGCATTGTCCTGAAGCGTCCTGACACGCGCCATGGCCATGTCCTGATGCCTCTTGACATGTGCCATGGCTATGTCCTGCGACTTCTTGACTCGTGCCTTGGTCACGCCCTGCCATGTCCTATGACGTCCTGACTCGTGCCACGGCCACGCCCTGCCATGTCCTGACGCGTCCTAACACGTGCCATGTCCTGACGCATCCTGATGCGTCCCGACTCGTTCCATGGTCACGCCCTGCCATGTCCTGTGACATCCAGAATCGTGTCATTGCAACATCCTGCCATGTCCTGACGCGTCCTGGCACGTGCGATGGCTATGTCCTGATGCGTCTTGACAAATGCCATGGCCATGTCATAATGCGTCCTGATACGTGCCATGGCCATATCCTGACGTGTCCTGATGCATCCCGACTTGTGCCATGGCCACGCTTCTCCATGTCCTGCGACGTCCTGACTCGTGTCATGGCGACGTCCTACCATGATCTGATGCATCCTGACTCGTGCCATGGCCACGCCTTACCATGTCCTAACGTGTCCTTACACGTGCCACGTCCTGACGCATACTGATGCGTCCCGACTCGTGCCATGGCCACGCTTTGCCATGTCCTGCGACCTCCCGACTCGTGTCATGGCAACTCCCTGCCATGTCATGACGCGTCCTGACATGCGCCTTGGCCATGTCCTGATGCGTCCTGACACGTGCCATGGCCATGTCCTGTGACGTCTTGACTCGTGCCATGGCGACGTCCTACCATGTCATGCGACGTCCTAACTCGTGCCATGGCCACGTCGTGCCAGGTCCTCACGTGTCCTGACACGTGCCATGTCTTGACGTGTCTTGATGCGTCCCAACTAGTGCCATGGCCACGCCCTGCCATGTCCTGCGACCTCCCGACTCTTGTCATGGAAACGCCTTGCCTTGTCCTTAAGCGTCCTGACACGCGCCATGGCCATGTCCTGATGCCTCTTGACATGTGCCATGGCTATGTCCTGCGATGTCTTGACTCGTGCCTTGGTCGCGCCCTGCCATGTTCTATGACGTCGTTACTCGTGCCACGGCCACGCCCTGCCATGTCCTGACGCGTCCTAACACGTGCCATGTCCTGACGCATCCTGATGTGTCCCGTCGTTCCATGATCACGCCCTGCCATGTCTTGTGACATCCAGAATCGTGTCATTGCAACACCCTGCCATGTCCTGACGCGTCCTGGCACGTGCGATGGCCATGTCCTAATGCGTCTTGACACATGCCATGGCCATGTTATGATGCGTCTTGATACGTGCCATGGCCATATCCTGACGCGTCCTGATGCGTCCCGACTTGTGCCATGGCCACGCCCCTCCATGTCCTACGACGTCTTGACTCGTGCCATGGCGACGTCCTACCATGTTCTGATGCGTCCTGACTCGTGCCATGGCCACGCCTTACCATGTCCTAATGTGTCCTTCCACGTGCCACGTCCTGACGCATCCTGATGTGTCCCGACTCGTGCCATGGCCACGCTTTGCCATGTGCTGCGACCTCCCGACTCCTGTCATGGCAACTCCCTGCATGTCCTGACACGTCCTGACACGCGCCATGGCCATGTCCTGATGCCTCTTGACACGTGCCATGGCTATGTCCTGCGACGTCTTGACTCGTGCCTTGGTCATGCCCTGCCATGTCCTATGACGTCCTGACTCGTGCCACGGCCACGCCCTGCCATGTCCTGACGCGTCCTAACACGTGCCATGTCCAGACGCGTCCTGATGCGTCCCGACTCGTGCCATGGCCATGCCGTGCCATGTCCTGTGACTTCCCGACTCGTGTCATAGCAATTCCCTACCATGTCCCGACGCGTCGTGACACGTGCCATGGCCATGTCCTTATGCATCCTGAGACGTGCCATTGCCATGTCTTGATATGTGCCATGGCCACGCCTTGCCATGTCCTGCGACCTCCCGACTCCTGTCATGGCAACTCCCTGCCATGTCCTGACGCGTCCTGACACGCGCCATGGCCATGTCCTGATGCCTCTTGACACGTGCCATGGCTATGTCCGACAACGTCTTGACTCGTGCCTTGGTCATGCCCTGCCATGTCCTATGACGTCCTGACTCGTGCCACGGCCACGCCCTGCCATGTCCTGACGCGTCCTAACACGTTCCATGTCCTGACGCGTCCTGATGCGTCCCGACTGGTGCCATGGCCATGCCCTGCCATGTCCTGTGACTTCCCGACTCGTGTCATAGAAATTCCCTACCATGTCCCGACGCGTCGTGACTCGTGCCATGGCCATGTCCTGATGCGTCCTGAGACGTGCCATTGCCATGTCTTCATACGTGCGATGGCCACGCCCTACCATGTCCTAACGTGTCCTTACACGTGCCATGTCCTGACACATCTCGATGCGTCTCGACTCGTGCCATGGCCACGCCCTGCCATGTCCTACGACCTCCCAACTCGTGTCATGGCAACGCCTTGCATGTCTGACGCGTCTTGACACGCGCCATGGCCATGTCCTGATGCATCCTGACACGTGCCATGGCCATGTCCTGCGACGTCTTGACTCGTGCCATGGCCACGCCCTGCCATGTCCTACGACGTCCTGACTCATGCCATGGCCACGCCATGCCATGTCCTGACGATCATAACACGTGCCATGTCTTGGCGCGTCCTGATGCGTCCCAACTGGCGCCATGGCCACGCCCTACCATGTCCGGCGACCTCCCGACTCGTGCCATGGCAACGCCATGCCATGTCCTGACGCGTCCTGACACTTGCCATGGCCATATCCTGATGCGTCCTGACACGTGCCGTGGCCATGTTCGGCGATGTCTTGACTTGTGCCATGGCCACGTCCTGCCATGTCCTCCGACAACCTGACTCGTGCCATGGCCACGCCCCGCCTTGTCCTGACGCATCCAAACACGTGCTATGTCCAAACGTGTGCTGATGCGTCCCGACTCGTTCCATGGTCATGCTCTGCCATGTCCTGTGACCTCCAGAATCGTGTCATTGCAACACCCTGCCATGTCCTGACGCGTCCTGGCACGTGCGATGGCCATGTCCTGATGCGTCTTAACACATGCCATGGCCATGTTATGATGCATCCTGATACGTGCCATGGCCATATCCTGACGCGTCCTGATACGTCCCGACTTGTGCCATGGCCACGCCTCTCCATGTCCTGACTCGTGCCATGGCGACGTCCTACCATGTTCTGATGTCCTGACTCGTGCCAGGACCACGCCTTACCATGTCCTAACGTGTCCTAACACGTGCCACGTCCAGACGCATCCTGATGCGTCCCGACTCGTGCCATGGCCACGCATTGCCATGTCCTGCGACCTCCCGACTCGTGTTATGGCAACTCCCAGCCATGTCCTGACGCGTCCTGACATACGCCTTGGCCATGTCCTGATTCGTCCTGACACGTGCCATGTCCTGTGACGTCTTGACTCGTGCCATGGCGACGTCCTACCATGTCATGCGACGTCCTAACTCGTGCCATGGCCACGTCGTGCCATGTCCTGACACGTCCTGACACGTGCCATGTCTTGACGTGTCTTGATGCGTCCCGACTAGTGCCACGGCCACGCCCTGCCATGTCCTGCGACCTCCCGACTCGTGTCATAGAAACGCCCTGCCTTGTCCTGAAGCGTCCTGACACGCGCCATGGCCATGTCCTGATGCCTCTTGACATATGCCATGGCTATGTCCTGCGAAGTCTTGACTCGTGCCTTGGTCACGCCCTGCCATGTCCTATGACGTCCTGACTCGTGCCACGGCCACGCCATGCCATGTCCTGACACGTCCTAACACGTGCCATGTCCTGACGCGTCCTGATGCGTCCCGACTCGTTCCACGGTCACGCCCTGCCATGTCCTGTGACATCAAGAATCGTGTCATTGCAACACCCTGCCATGTCCTGACGCGTCCTGGCACGTGCGATGGCCATGTCCTGATGCGTCTTGACACATGCCATGGCCATGTTATGATGCGTCCTGATACGTGCCATGGCCATATCCTGACGCGTCCAGATGCGTCCCGACTTGTGCCATGGCCACGCCCCTCCATGTCCTGCGACGTCCTACCATGTTCTGATGCGTCCTGACTCGTGCCATGGCCACGCCTTACCATGTCCTAACGTGTCCTTACACGTGCCACGTCCTGACACATCCTGATGCGTCCCGACTCGTACCATGGCCACGCTTTGCCATGTCCTGCGACCTCCCGACTCGTGTCATGGCAAATCCCTGCCATGTCCTGACGCGTCCTGACATGCGCCTTGGCCATGTCCTGATGCATCCTAACACGTGCAACACGTGCCAAGGCCATGTCCTGACGCGTCCTGACTCGTGCCATGGCCACGCCCTTCCATGTCCTACGACGTCCAGACTCATGCCATGGCTACGCCCTGCCATGTCCTGACGCGTCCTGACACGTGCCATGTCCTGACGCGTCTTGATGCGTCCCGACTCGTGCCATGGCCACGCCCCGCTATGTCCTACGACGTCATGACTCATGCCATGGCCACGCCCTGCCTTGTCCTGAAGCGTCCTGACACGCGCCATGGCCATGTCTTGATGCCTCTTGACACGTGCCATGGCTATGTCCTGCGATGTCTTGACTCGCGCCTTGGTCACGCCCTGCCATGTCCTATGACGTCCTAACTCGTGCCACGGCCACGCCCTGCCATGTCCTGACGCGTCCTAACACGTGCCATGTCCTGACGCGTCCTGATGCGTCCCGACTCGTTCCATGGTCACGCCCTGCCATGTCCTGTGACCTCCAGAATCGTGTCATTGCAACACCCTGCCATGTCCTGACGCGTCCTGGCACGTGCGATGGCCATGTCCTGATGCGTCTTGACACGTGCCATGGCCATGTTATGATGCGTCTTGATACGTGCCATGGCCATATCCTGACGCGTCTTGATGCATCCCGACTTGTGCCATGGCCACGCCCCTCCATGTCCTACGATGTCCTGACTCGTGCCATGGCGACGTCCTACCATGTTCTGATGCGTCCTGACTCATGCCATGGCCATGCCTTACCATGTCCTAATGTGTCCTTCCACGTGCCACGTCCTGACGCATCCTGTTGCGTCCCGACTCGTGCCATGGCCACGCTTTGCCATGTCCTGCGACCTCCCGACTTCTGTCATGGCAACTTCCTGCCATGTCCTGACGCGTCCTGACACGCAGCATGGCCATGTCCTGATGCCTCTTGGCACATGCCATGGCTATGTCCTGCGACGTCTTGACTCGTGCCTTGGTCATGCCCTGCCATGTCCTATGACGTCCTGACTCGTGCCACAGCCACGCCCATGTCCTGACGCGTCCTAACACGTGCCATGTCCTGACGCGTCCTGATGCGGCCTGACTCATGCTATGGCCATGCCATGCCATGTCCTGTTACTTCCCGACTCATGTCATAGCAATTCCCTACCATGTCCCGACGCGTCGTGACACGTGCCATGGCCATGTCCTGATGCGTCCTGAGACGTGCCATTGCCATGTCTTGATACGTGCCATGACCACACCTTGCCATGTCCTGCGACCTCCCGACTCGTGTCATGGCAATGCCGTGCCATGTCTTGCGACGTCCTAACTCGTGCCATGGCCACGCCCTACCATGTCCTAATGTGTCCTTACACGTGCCATGTCCTGACGCGTCTCGATGCATCTCGACTCGTGCCATGGCCACGCCCTGCCATGTCCTACGACCTCCCGACTCGTGTCATGGCAACGCCCTGCCAAGTCTGGCGCGTCTTGACACGCTCCATTGCCATGTCCTGATGCATCCTGACACGTGCCATGGCCATGTCCTGCGACGTCTTGACTCGTGCCATGGCAACGCCCTGCCATGTCCTACGACGTCCTGACTCGTGCCATGGCCACGCCCTGCCATGTCGTGACGATCATAACACGTGCCATGTCCTGACGCGTCCTAATGCGTCCCGACTCGTGCAAAGGCCACGCCCTGTCATGTCATGTGACCTCCCGACTCGTGTCATAGAAACGCTCTACAATGTTCTGACACGTGCCATGGTCATGTCTTGATGCGTCCTTACACGTGCCATGGCCATGTTATGATGCGTCCTGATTCGTGCCATGGCCATGTCCTGATGCGTCCAGATACGTGTCATGGCCATATTCTGACGCGTCCTGATGTGTCCCAACTCGTGCCATGGCAGCGCCCTGCCATGTCCTGCGATGTCCTAACTCGTGCCATGGCAACACCCTGCCATGTCCTGACGCGTCCTTCCTCGTGCCAAGGCCACTCCCTACCATGTCCTAACGCGTCCTGACACGCGCCATGTCTTTGCGCATCCTGATGCGTCCTGACTGGCGCCATGGCCACGCCCTACCATGTCCTGTGACCTCCCGACTCGTGCCATGGCAACGCCATGCCATGTCCTGACGCGTCCTGACACTTACCATGGCCATATCCTGATGCATCCTGACACGTGCCGTGGCCATGTCCGGCGATGTCTTGACTTGTGTCATGGCCACGTCTTGCCATGTCCTCCGACGACCTGACTGGTGCCATGGCCACGGCCTGCCATGTCCTGACGCATCCAAACACGTGCCATGTCCTGACGCGTCCCGACTTGTTCCATGGCCACGGCCTGCCATGTCCTGACGCATCCAAACACGTGCCATGTCCTGACGCGTCCCGACTTGTTCCATGGTCACGCCCTGCCATGTCCTGTGACCTCCAGAATCGTGTCATTGCAACACCCTGCCATGTCCTGACGCGTCCTGGCAAGTGCGGTGGCCATGTCCTGATGCGTCTTCACACATGCCATGGCCATGTTATGATGTGTCCTGATACGTGCCATGGCCATATCCTGATGCGTCCTGATGCGTCCTGACTTGTGCCATGGCCACGCCCCTCCATGTCCTGCGACGTCCTAACTCGTGCCATGGCGACGTCCTACCATGTTCTGATGCGTCCTTACTCGTGCCATGGCCATGCCTTACCATGTCCTAATGTGTCCTTACACGTGCCATGTCTTGACGCATCCTGATGCGTCCCAACTCGTGCCATGGCCACGCTTTGCCATGTCCTGCGACCTCCCGACTCGTGTCATGGCAACTCCCTGCCATGTCCTGACGCGTCCTGACACGCACCTTTGCCATGTCCTGATGCGTCCTGACACGTGCCACACGTGCCAAGGCCATGTCCTGACCCGTCCTGATGCGTCCCGACTCGTGCCATGGCCACGCCCTGCCATGTCCTACGACGTCTAGACTCATGCCATGGCTACACCCTGCCATGTCCTGACGCGTCCTGACACTTGCCATGTCCTGACGCGTCTTGATGCGTCCCGACTCGTGCCATGGCCACGCCCTGCCATGTCCTACGACGTCATGACTCATGCCATGGCCACGCCCTGCCTTGTCCTGAAGCGTCCTGACACGCGCCATGGCCATGTACTGATGCCTCTTGAAACGTGCCATGGCTTTGTCCTGCGACGTCTTGACTCGTGCCTTGGTCACGCCCTGCCATGTCCTATGACGTCCTGGCTCGTGCCACGGCCACGCCGTGCCATGTCCTGACGCGTCCTAACACGTGCCATGTCCTGACGCATCCTGATACTCCGACTCGTGCCATGGCCACGCACTGCCATGTCCTGTGACTTCCTGACTCCGGTCATAGCAATTCCCTACCATGTCCTGACGCGTCGTGACACGTGCCATGGCCATGTCTTGATGCGTCCTGAGACGTGCCATTGCCATGTCTTGATACGTGCCATGGCCACGCCCTGCCATGTACTGTGACCTCCCGACTCGTGTCATGGCAACGCCCTGCAATGTCCTGCGATGTCCTAACTCGTGTCATGGCCACGTCTTGCCATGTCCTAACGCGTCCTGACTCGTGCCATGGCCACGCCCTCCTATGTCCTAACGTGTCCATACACGTGCCATGTCCTGACGCGTCTCGATGCGTCTCGACTCATGCCATGGCCACGCCCTGCCATGTCCTACGACCTCCCGACTCGTGTCATGGCAACGCCCTACCATGTCTGACGCGTCTTGACACGCGCCATGGCCAAGTCCTGATGCATCTTGACACGCGCCATGGCCATGTCCTGTAACGTCTTGACTCGTGCCATGGCCACGCCCTGCCATGTCCTACGACGTCCTGACTCGTGCCATGGCACGCCCTGCCATGTCCTGACGATCATAACACGTGCCATGTCCTGACGCGTCCTAATGCGTCCCGACTCGTGCCATGGCAACGCCCTGTCATGTCCTGGGACCTCCCGACTCGTGTCATAGAAACGCTCAGCCATGTCCTGACACGTGCCATGGTCATGTCTTGATGCGTCCTTACACGTGCCATGGCCATATTATGATGCGTCCCGATACGTGCCATGGCCATGTCCTGATGCGTCCTGATACGGTCATGGCCATATCTTGACGCGTCCTGATGCGTCCCGACTCGTGCCATGGCAACGCCCTGCCATGTCTTGCGATGTCCTAACTCGTGCCATGGCAACACCCTGCCATGTCCTGACGTGTCCAGCCTCGTGCCAAGGCCACTCCCTACTATGTCCTAACGCGTCCTGACACGTGCCATGTCTTGGCGCGTCCTGATGCGTCCTGACTGGCGCCATGGCCACGCCCTACCATGTACTGCGACCTCCCGACTCGTGCCATGGCAACGCCATGCCATGTCCTGACGCGTCCTGACACTTGCCATGGCCATATCCTGATGCGTCCTGACACGGGCCGTGGCCATGTCCGGCGATGACTCGACTTGTGCCATGGCCATGCCCTGCCATGTCCTGACGCATCCAAACACGTGCCATGTCCTGACGCGTCCTGATGGGTCCCAACTCGTTCCATGGTCACGCCTTGCCATGTCCTGTGACCTCCAGAATCATGTCATTGCAACACCCTGTCATGTCCTGACGCGTCCTGGCACTTGCGATGGCCATGTCCTGATGCGTCTTGACACATGCCATGGCCATGTTATGATGCGTCCTGATACGTGCCATGGCCATTTCCTGACGCGTCCTGATGCGTCCCGACTTGTGCCATGGCCACGCCCCTCCATGTCCTGGGATATCCTGACTCGTGCCATGGCGACGCCCTGCCATGTCCTACGACGTCCAGACTCATGCCATGGCTACGCCTTGCCATGTCCTGACCCGTCCTGACACGTGCCATGTCCTGACGCGTCTTGATGCGTGCCGACTCGTGCCATGGCCACGCCCCGCCATGTCCTACGACGTCATGACTCATGCCATGGCCACGCCCTGCCTTGTCCTGAAGCGTCCTGACACGCGCCATGGCCATGTCTTGATGCCTCTTGACACGTGCCATGGCTATGTCCTGTGACGTCTTGACTCGTGCCTTGGTCACGCCCTGCCATGTTCTATGACGTCCTGACTTGTGCCACGGCCACGCCCTGCCATGTCCTGACGCGTCCTAACACGTGCCATGTCCTGACGCGTCCTGTTGCGTCCCGACTCGTGCCATGGCCACGCCCTGCCATGTCCTGTGACTTCCCGACTCGTGTCATAGCAATTCCCTACCATGTCTTGACGCGTCGTGACACGTGCCATGGCCATGTCTTGATGCGTTCTGAGACGTGCCATTGTCATGTCTTGATACGTGCCATGGTCACGCCCTGCCATGTCCTGCGACCTCCCGACTCGTGTCATGGCAACGCCCTTCCATGTCCTGCGATGTCCTAACTCGTGTCATGGCCACGTCCTGCCATGGCCTGACGCGTCCTCACTCGTGCCATGGCCACTCCCTACCATGTCCTAACGTGTCCCTACACGTGCCACGTCCTGACGCGTCTCGATGCGTCTCGACTCGTGCCATTGCCACGCCCTGCCATGTCCTACGACCTCCCGACTCGTGTCATGGCAACGCCCTGCCATGTCTGACGTGTCTTGACACGCGCCATGGCCATGTCCTGATGCATCCTGACACGTGCCATGGCCATGTCCTGCGACGTCTTGACTCGTGCCATGGCCACGCCCTGCCATGTCCTACGACGTCTTGACTTGTGCCATGGCCACGCCCAGCCATGTCTTGAAGATCATACCACGTGCCATGTCCTGACGCGTCCTAATGCGTCCCGACTCGTGCCATGGCCACGCCCTGTCATGTCCTGTGACCTCCCGACTCGTGTCATAGAAACGCTCTGCCATGTCTTGACGCGTGCCATGGTCATGTCTTGATGCGTCCTTACACGTGCCATGGCCATGCTATGATGCGTCCTGATACGTGCCATGGCCATGTCCTGATGCTTCCTGATACGTGTCGTGGCCATATCTTGACACGTCCTGATGCGTCCCGACTCGTGCCATGGCAACGCCCTGCCATGTCCTGCGATGTCCTAACTCGTGCCATGGCAACACCCTGCCATGTCCTGACGTGTCTAGCCTCGTGCCAAGGCCACTCCCTACCATGTCCTAATGCGTCCTGACACGTGCCATGTCTTGGCGCGTCCTGATGCGTCCTGACTGGCGCCATGACCACGCCCTACCATGTACTGCGACCTCCCTACTCGTGCCATGGCAACGCCTTGCCATGTCCTGACGCGTCCTGACACTTGCCATGGCCATATCCTGATGCGTCCTGACACGTGCCGTGGCCATGTCCGTCGATTTCTTGACTCGTGCCATGGCCACGCCCTGCTATGTCCTGACGCATCCAAACACGTGCCATGTCCTGACGCGTCCTGATGCGTCCCGACTCGTTCCATGGTCACGCCCTGCCATGTCCTGTGACCTCCAGAATCATGTCATTGCAACACCCTGTCATGTCCTGACGCGTCCTGGCACTTGCGATGGCCATGTCCTGATGCGTCTTGACACATGCCATGGCCATGTTATGATGCGTCCTGATACGTGCCATGGCCATTTCCTGACGCGTCCTGATGCGTCCCGACTTGTGCCATGGCCACGCCCCTCCATGTCCTGGGATATCCTGACTCGTGCCATGGCGACGTCCTACCATGTTCTGATGCGTCCTGACTCGTGCCATGGCCACGCCTTACCATGTCCTAATGTGTCCTTACACGTGCCACGTCCTGACGCATCTTGATGCATCCCGACTCGTGCCATGGCCACGCTTTTCCATGTCCTGCGACCTCCCGACTCGTGTCATGGCAACTCCCTGCCATGTCCTGACGCGTCCTGACACGCGCCTTGGCCATGTCCTGATGCGTCCTAACACGTGCCACACGTGCCAAGGCCCTGTCCTGATGCGTCCTGATGCGTCCTGACTCGTGCCATAGCCACGCCCAGCCATGTCCTACGACGTCCAGACTCATGCCATGGCTACGCCCTGCCCTGTCCTGACGCGTCCTGACACGTGCCATGTCCTGACGCGTCTTGATGCGTCCCGACTCGTGCCATGGCCACGCCCCGCCATGTCCTACGACGTCATGACTCATGCCATGGCCACGCCTTGTCTTGTCCTGAAGCATCCTGACACGCGCCATGGCCATGTCTTGATGCCTCTTGACACGTGCCATGGCTATGTCCTGCGACGTCTTGACTCGTGCCTTGGTCACGCCCTGCCATGTCCTATGACGTCCTGACTCGTGCCACGGCCACGCCCTGCCATGTCCTGACGCGTCCTAACACGTGCCATGTCCTGACGCGTCCTGATGCGTCCCGACTCATGCTATGGCCACGCCCTGCCATGTCCTGTGACTTCCCGACTCGTGTCATAGCAATTCCCTACCATGTCCTGACGCGTCGTGACACGTGCCTTGGCCATGTCCTGATGCGTTCTGAGACGTGCCATTGCCATGTCTTGATACGTGCCATGGTCACGCCCTGCCATGTCCTGCGACCTCCCGACTCGTGTCATGACAACGCCCTGCCATGTCCTGCGACGTCCTAACTCGTGTCATGGCCACGTCTCGCCATGGCCTGACGCGTCCTGACTCGTGCCATGGCCACGCCCTACCATGTCCTAACGTGTCCTTACACGTTCCATGTCCTGACACGTCTCGACTCGTGCCATGGCCACGACCTGCCATGTCCTACGACCTCCCGACTCGTGTCATGGCAACGCCGTGCCATGTCTGACGCGTCTTGACACGCGCCATGGCCATGTCCTGATGCATCCTGACACGTGCCATGGCCATGTCCTGCGACGTCTTGACTGATGCCATGGCCACGCCCTGCCATGTCCTACGACGTCCTGACGATCATACCATGTGCCATGTCCTGACGCGTCCTAATGCGTCCCGACTCGTGCCATGGCCACGCCCTTTCATGTCCTGTGACCTCCCGACTTGTGTCATAGAAACGCTCTGCCATGTCCTGACGCGTGCCATGGTCATGTCTTGATGCGTCCATACACGTGCCATGGCCATGCTATGATGCGTCCTGATACGTGCCATGGCCATGTCCTCATGCGTCCTGATACGTGTCATGGCCATATCCTGACGCGTCCTGATGCGTCACGACTCGTGCCATGGCAGCGCCCTACCATGTCCTGCGTGTCCTAACTCGTGCCATGGCAACACCCTGCCATGTCCTGACGCGTCCAGCCTCGTGCCAAGGCCACTCCCTAACATATCCTAACGTGTCCTGACACGTGCCATGTCTTGGCGCGTCCTGATGCGTCCCGAATGGCGCCAAGGACACTTCCTACCATGTCCTGCGACCTCCCGACTCGTGCCATGGCAACGCCTTGCCATGTCCTGACGCGTCCTGACACGTGCCATGGCCATGTCCTGATGCGTCCTGACACGTGCCATGGCCATGTCCGTCGATGTCTTGACTCGTGCCATTTCCACGCCCTGCCATGTCCTGACGCATCCAAACACGTTCCATGTCCTGACGCGTCCTGATGCGTCCCGACTCGTTCCATGGTCACGCCCTGCCATGTCCTGTGACCTCCAGAATCGTGTCATTGCAACACCCTGCCATGTCCTGACGCGTCCTGGCACTTGCGATGGCCATTTCCTGATGCGTCTTGACACATGCCATGGCCATGTTATGATGCGTCCTGATACGTGCCATGGCCATATCCTGACGCGTCCTGATGCGTCCCGACTTGTGCCATGGCCACGCCCCTCCATGTCCTGCGACGTCCTGACTCGTGCCATGACGATGTCCTACCATGTTCTGATGCGTCCTGACTCGTGCCATGGCCACGCCTTACCATGTCCTAATGTGTCCTTACACGTGCCACGTCCTGACGCATCCTGATGCATCCCGACTCGTGCCATGGCCACGCTTTGCCATGTCCTGCGACCTCCTGACTCGTGTCATCGCAACTCCCTGCCATGTCCTGACGCGTCATGACACGCGCCTTGGCCATGTCCTGATACGTCCTGACACGTGCCACACGTGCCAAGGCCATGTCGTGACGTGTCCTGATGCGTCCTGACTCGTGCCATGGCCACGCCCTGCCATGTTCTATGACGTCCAGACTCATGCCATGGCTACGCCCTGCCATGTCCTGACGCGTCTTGATGCGTCCCGACTCGTGCCATGGCCACGCCCCGCCATGTCCTACGACGTCATGACTCATGCCATGGCCACGCCCTGCCTTGTCCTGAAGCGTCCTGACACGCGCCATGGCCATGTCTTGATGCCTCTTGACACGTGCCATGGCTATGTCCTGCGACGTCTTGACTCGTGCCTTGGTCACGCCCTGCCATGTCCTATGACGTCCTGACTCGTGCCACGGCCACGCCCTGCCATGTCCTGACGCGTCCTAACACGTGCCATGTCCGGATGCGTCCTGATGCGTCCCGACTCGTGCCATGGCCACGCCCTGCCATGTCCTGTGACTTCCCAACTCGTGTCATAGCAATTCCCTACCATGTCCTGACGCGTCGTGACACGTGCCATGGCCATGTCCTGATGCGTTCTGAGACGTGCCATTGCCATGTCTTGATACGTGCCATGGTCACGCCCTGCCATGTCCTGCGACCTCCCGACTCGTGTCATAGCAACGCCCTGCCATGTCCTGCGACGTCCTAACTCGTGTCATGGCCACGTCCTGCCATGGCCTGACGCGTCCTGACTCGTGCCATGGCCATGCCTTACCATGTCCTAACGTGTCCTTACATGTGCCATGTCCTGACGCGTCTCGATGTGTCTCGACTCGTGCCATGGCCACGCCCTGCCATGTCCTACGACCTCCCGACTCGTGTCATGGCAACGCCCTGGCACGTCTGACCCGTCTTGACACGCGCCATGGCCATGTCCTGATGCATCCTTACACGTGCCATGGCCATGTCCTGCGACGTCTTGACTCGTGCCATGGCCACGCCCTGCCATTTCCTACGATGTCCTGACTCGTGCCATGGCCACGCCCAGCCATGTCCTGACGATCATACCACGTGCCATGTCATGACATGGCCACGCCCTGTCATGTCCTGTGACCTCCCGACTCGTGTCATAGAAACGCTCTGCCATGTCCGGACGCGTGCCATGGTCATGTCTTGATGCGTCCTTACACGTGCCATGGCCATGCTATGATGCGTCCTGATACGTGCCATGGCCATGTCCTGATGCGTCCTGATACATGTCATGGCCATACCCTGACGCGTCCTGATGCGTCCTGACTCGTGCCATGGCAGCGCCCTACCATGTCCTACATGTCCTAACTCGTGCCATGGCAACACCCTGCCATGTCCTGACGCGTCCAGCCTCGTGCCAAGGCCACTCCCTACCATGTCCTAACGCGTCCTGACACGTGCCATGTCTTGGCGCGTCCTGATGCGTCCCGACTGGCGCCATGGCCACTTCCTACCATGTCCTGCGACCTCCCGACTCGTGCCATGGCAACGCCATGCCATGTCTTGACGCGTCCTGACACGTGCCATGGCCATGTCCTGATGCATCCTGACATGTGCCATGGCCATGTCCTGATACGTCCTGATACGTGCGATGGCCATATCCTGACGGTCTTGATGCATCCCGACTCGTGCCATGGCCACGCCCTGCCATGTCATGCGACGTCCTGACTCGTGCCATGGCCATGCCCGGCCATGTACTGACGCGTCCTGACTCGTGCCATGGCCATGCCCGGCCATGTACTGACGCGTCCTGACTCGTGCCATAGAAACGCCCTGCCATGTCCTAACGCGTCCTAACACGTGCCATGTCCTGATGCGTCCTGATGCGTCTTGATACGTCCCGACTCGTGCCATGGCCACGCCATGCCATGTCCTACGACAACCCGACTCGTGTCATGGAAACGCCCTGACATGTCGTGACACGGGCCATGGCCATGTCCTGATTCGTCCTGACACGTGCCATCGTCATGTCATGACGCGTCCTGATGCATCCCGACTCGAACCATGGCTACACCCTGCCATGTCCTGCGACCTCCCGACTCGTGTCATGGCAATGCCAAGCCATGTCCTGACACGTCCTGACACGTGCCATGGCCATGTCTTGATGCATCCAATCACGTGCCATGGCCATGTCCTACGACGTCTTGACTCGTGCCATGGCCACGTCCGGCAATGTCCTGCGATGTCCTGACTCGTGCCATGGCCACGCCCTGCCATGTCCTGACGCGTTCTAACACGTGCCATCTCCTGACGCGTCTTAGCACGTGCCATGGCCATTTTCTGATGCGTCCCGACTCTTGCCATGTCCTGACTCGTGCTACGATGTCCTTACTCGGGCCATGGCCACGCCCTGCCATGTCCTGAAACGTGCCATGGCCATGTCCTGCCGCGTCCTGAAACGTGCCATGGCCATGTCCTGACACGTCCTGACTCGTGCCATGGCCACGCTCTGCCATGTCCTGCGACTTCCTGACCCTTGCCATGGCCATGTCCTGACGCGTCCTGCGATGTCCTGACTCGTGCCATTGCCACGACCTGCAATGTCATGATGCGTCTACAACCTGCCATGGCCATGTCCTCACGCGTCTGATGCGTCCCGACTCGTGCAATGGCCACGCCCTGCCATGTCCTACGACGTCCTGACTCATGTTATGGCCAAGCCCTGCCATGTCCTGATGCGTGCTGACACGCGCCATGGCCATGTCCTGATGCATCCTAACACGTGCCATGGCCATGTCCTATGACGTCCTGACTCGTGCCATGACCACGCCCTGCCATGTCCTGACGCATCCTAAAACGTGCCATGTCCTGACGTGTCCTGATGCATCCCGACTCATGCCATGGCCACGCCCTACCATGTCCTATCCCTACTCGTGTCATAGCAATGCCCTGCCATTTCCTGATGCGTCGTTACACGTGCCATGGCCATGTCATGATGCGTCCTGACACGTGCCATGGCCATATCCTGATGCATCCTGACACGGCCATGGCCATGTCCTGATCGTCCTGATACGTGTCAGGGCCATGCCCTGCCATGTCCTGCGACGTCGTGACTCGTGCCATGGCAACGCCCTGCCATGTCCTAACGCGTCCTGCCTTGTGCCAAGGCCACGCCCTGCTATGTCCTAACGAGTCCTGACACGTGCCATGTCCTGATGCGTCCCGACTGACGCCATGGCCATGCACTGCCATGTCCTACGACCTCCCGACTCGTGTCATGGCAACGCCATGCTATGTCGTGACGCGTCCTAACACTTGCCATGTCCTCCGACGACCTGACTCGTGCCATGGCCACGCCCTGCCATGTCCTGACGCATCCAAACACGTGCCATGTCCTGACGCGTCGTGATGCGTCCCCACTCGTTCCATGGTCACGCCCTTCCATGTCCTGTGACCTCCAGAATCGTGTCATTGCAACACCCTGCCATGTCCTGACGCGTCCTGGCACGTGCGATGGCCATGTCCTGACGCGTCCTGATGCGTCCTGACTTTTGCCATGGCCACGCCCCTCCATGTCCTGCGACGTCCTATCATGT